>RXOD01004040.1:0-30902 GCA_005223375.1 Amoebophrya sp. AT5.2 | reverse complement strand
GGCGGAGCGTAGCCGCAGGACGTCCGCGCGGCTTCCGGACTAGATACATAGATAAGCGAACACCTCTGCCGCTACTTCCTCACTCCTCTGGCGCCGCTACCCCTGCCTCGAATTTCCGGCAGCTCTCGCTCAGACTGAACTCAACTGACCGCCACGCATTGGCTCGAATGCCTGGCAGGGGTCGGGTGCGCTTTGTGTTAATTGAATTACTTAAGCGCGCGACTCTTGACGAAAAGCGGTAGCTCCGCCGCGAAACAGTTGCGACGGGACGCCGTCGCAGGCAAGAATGACAGAGAAAGCGCCAACCGCAACCACTCCGCACTCCGCGAACCGCTGGAAGACTTCCAGCACTTTCATGCGGGGGCTTTTGCCGGGCGCGGCCTTCGGGTGGTACGAGTTTCGGCGCCGAGGGCAGCGCGTCGCTTTTCGATGTGTGCTGTATCTGCAGCGGCGGCGGCGAGCGCGAGACCGCTGGCGGGGCTGGCGTCACTGACGTAGAAAGACCCTCGCTCGACGCCAGCAAGCTGACTCGCGCGGCATTCCTTCGGTGAGTTCGACGCACGCGCTCCAGTTTCGCTTCGTAAGCATCCGGGACGCCTAAGCCCCTCGGGGCAGATTGTCCCCAGTTCGCGGCAATGCGCCGACCCCTCTGCTTCTTACTTCAAGGCCCCCAGCTGTGCCCCCGACGTTTCGCGTGCCACCCAGGCGCTGCACTTATTCCACATGGCGCGCAAGTCCACCCTATTCGTGATCGTGCGAACCCCTGGGGAGTAGGACCTGGGACCAAAAGCCTCCACCCAGCCGGTTTGCCGGCTCAGTGCTCTCGTTGGTCCAAACCCTCCGCGACCTCTGCGCCCCCCGGATCTTCTCGGCCACCTCTGGGATTTCTCCGAGCCACGTGGCCAGCGCCCCCGGAGGGAAGTGCCGCCGCGCCCTCCACCCCCGGCGCTTATCCTCCCGCAGGTTCGGGCGTAGCGCCAAACCGTCGACGCGCTTCACGTTCACGCCGACGAGGCCCGCCGCGATCTTCTGGCGCTGCCAATTCTCGGCGCTGGATCAAGCCGCTGGCATTGATGGCCTTTCTTCTTCAGTCTTTTGCTAGTTTTTGTCGTGAGTTGCAGCACTGGAGCACTTTCCCCCGTAAGTTGTCGAGTGGTTTCCCTCGTGCGTCGGCTTCAAATCTTTCACGGCGAACGCGACGGGGACCGTCACCAGCAGTGGCATCGCCTCGCTGAGCGTCGGCTTCAAAACCGTGCGCCCTTTGTTTTTGATGCATGCGATCGCCTTGATGGGCAGGTCCAGCGTGGCGGGCTGCTCGCACAGGTTCCCACCCAGAGTCGCGACCTGTGGAAGAGAAGTCGAGAGCGTGCCGGTTTCATGGCGCGCGCGGGGTCCGCTAAATTCTTGCGGTTGGTCGAAAACAATGGCCCGCAGGCTCTGGCGCGCGGCTTTCTCACTCGATCAGGTAGTCGCAGTGGTCGTGGAAACGCAACAAGTGGCCCACTATGGCAGAACCCCCTGAAACTGATCGCCGCGCCTCCGCGTCCGCTTGTACTGGCGCGGTCCGTGCGGTTCTCGATCGAGAGCCGTCACCCGCAGACCGACGGGGCGACGGACGTCGTGAGCCCAGAAGTGGCCGCGCTTCGCGCGTTCGATCGCGCGTGCCCCAATCCATCGGGAGGGACTTGCTCGCCCCAATCACTAAAGACCGAGGACCGCCAGAACGCTCACAATCGTCACGCCAAATAGGGAAGCAGCCGCGCGCCAGGGTCGGAATCAATGCTAAGCCGCGAGCGCTTTGCTGTGGCGTGGGCGGGTGGCCAGAATGGTGCCCATGTGTGTCGCCCGCGCTGTTTCGCTGCCCGTGTCCGCCGCGGTGTCTGTTCCCGTCGCGTCCGCGGTGCCCGGTCCCGTCGCTGCCCGTGCCGTTTTCGCGGCACAGGGGCCGAACGTCGAGCCGAGCGATGGCGCAGATCACGAAGGCGGCGACAAACGAGTTTGCGTCGACGTAGATGGTGAGTAGTCGCATCCCGGTGAGAATTTCGCCCCAGGGAATGGCTCGCGTGGGCTTGTTGGCGCACCCCTTCTTGGTGGAATTCGGTCAGGGCTGCAACTGCCGCGGGGCCGCTGAGCCGTCTCGGTCTGAGACGATCGATCCGATGCCCCGTCGAGGGCGCCGCCGAGCGATACTGTGGCAGCGGTGACCCCAGCACTGCGCGACGCATCCCATTGCTCCGAGTAAGCTTGCGGGCCCGCCTTGCTGCTGGCTGAAGATCGAGGCCAGGGCGCGCGCGTTGCTTTGCGTTGCGTGTCCTTGCAAGCTTGCCGATGGCCAGGCCGGAACGTGTGCGCTGGGCTCTCGCACGGAATGGCTCCGATTCGCAGCCTGCGCAGGCAGCGAGCTGCCCACTTTGGAAACCGCCGCGGCTGCTGCGTGCGGACCTTCCTCGAGGCCGTCGCCGCCAGCTGCTCCAGATTCTCCTTTGTGGGGGCATTGGCGGGCAGGGCTGGTAGCTTTTGCTCGAGACCACGCGCGCCATGCATGCAGCGCACTAGTATCGTCGGGGGACGACGACGCTGCTGCACTCGGAGGACGCGACCGCCAAGCTTTCCACGCAGGGCGGGGCTGGTTCTTCGTTTTCGCGTCGGCGGGCATTGCTTCCGCGCCGTTTCGCGCACGGAGGCTTCCCGTCGTTTCAGCTTTGCGCGAATGGTTTCCGCGTCATCGTCTCGGTCTACGATTTTCAACGCGAAGAGGTGATCGCTGACCGGCTGCGAAGGCGCGGAACCATGGCCCCGGCCCAAACGTTTGGCGCCGAAAGTCTGTCGCAACGCCTGTCGCTTTGGGTAAGTTGGCGCTGAAAAGTTAAAGCCGTCGAGTACTACCCAAGTAAACGGGGCGGCAGCGTCGTCCCCGCTGTTCTCGGGCGTCACCCCGGTGCTTTCAGGTGTTCGCTTTCGACCTTTAGCATTTTGACTTCCTCCTGGGCCTCTTTTAAACGGTCTTCGGTCGTTAGCAGCTTTCCAACTTTTCTACCGATACTGCGCGCAATCCTCCCGCCACAGAAACGCAAGCGATCAGCGAAAAGCTCCAGACCGAGGGCGAGTGCGCGTCGCAGAGCTCCCCGAACTCGATCCCGTCTTCGCAAACAGAGGGCGCGCGCGCTCCATTAAATGCATCGGAGGGCCAGGCCGCTGGAGCTTGCTGGCCTGCCAGAGGCCGCCAAGCAAGGACTTTGCTGCGTCGAAGGTTGCGGCGGCCGCGGGTGGCGGCTTGGCGCCCCGGTGAGGATGGGCGTTGCCGCAGTTGGTGGCGACAGTCCCGAGCAGGGTAGCAATCTTGTGCAGCTCCGTGGCGGTGGTCTCCATAGCCTCGCGCAGGAGGGCCGGGGCGCGCCCGTCATCCATCTGCTTAGCCCCGAGCAGCTTGCCTAGTTCATTCCCGACCACACGGCGCTGATCCATGCCGGGCAGGGTCACGATCTTGGTCAGAGACAGCACGCCCCGAATCTCCTCCGCCGCTTGTCTGCCCTCGTGCGTCGTCATCGCCGCGGCGCTCCAGAATCAATCCCGCGCCTCACGGGACAGGGAGAACGCCGCAGAAAATGCCCGGACCGCGATCGCCCTCGCCTGTTCGTCTGCTTCCATCTCCTTCGCCATGGGCGGCGACACTGGCGGCCTCCAGAGGGTTGGCCTGGGCGAAGCTTTCTTGTCTATCATTCTTCATGGAGGAGGGCCCTGCCGACGTCTGCCATTCCTGGCGGGCGAAAGCATGCGCGCGCAAGTGGCTGGCGGGTCTTCCCCGCTGCCTCCGTGCTCCTGGAGGAGTGCCGCCCCGCTTGCTTTTCCTGGCCTCGACGCTGGCGCGCGGCCTAGCTAGCACCCTGCTCGGGCACATGCTGGAACACCCGCGCGACATTCGAGCGCCTCACGACTCCGCTGGACTTCCTTGCGCAGGTGGGTCAGGATCCCTAAAATGAGGCCGCCAGGGATTTCGCTGATAGCGTCGGCCTGAAGGCTCGCAGCCAAGCAGCACGGAAGCGGAACTTGTCCGCCGACGTTTCCGAGGCTGGTCCATTCGATCCATTACGAGAGGGCGGCGCCTCCAATGGTTCCAGCGTACTCGGAGGGAAGAAGAGCGAGGGCGTCCACCGAAAGGCGTGGACAGAGCCTCATGGCACTGGCGAAGTGACGGCCACAGCGAAGCGCGCTCCCGTCCAGCAACACCGCGCACCGATCGACGGAGCCCGCGTCTTCTCCGACCATCTCCACGGGGTCAGCCGAATGCGTGCCGGCCTACTCGCGTGGGTTTCGGCTGAGTCCGTAGCTGCGCAGCGAATAGCCTGTAGAAGGGGAACCCCCTGGGGCGGTCCTGATGACGGTCATCCAGCCGCCACCCCGCTCGGACATGTGGCGCGCCTGGAGAGGAATGCTGCCCGCCTCCTCGATTCCTCCGTCCCAGCTTGAGGAGCTTCCGCGCATGGCTGAAGAAGGAAAGCGGGCCCTGGATTGCTTGCGCGCTGAAGAAAAAAGCGCGAGGACTGGCAAAGGTCTCCCGCTTCCCCCGGGTAGTAGTAGGGTGGCCTCGTATCCTCCCAGGAGTGGCCTCGCGGAGAGGAGAGGCAGGCGAGGACGATCGACATTGTCGGAGAGCTTGCCGGGGGTCCGTTCTGAGATAATGCGGAGCGCGCGCGCGCAGCTTCCGAGCCGATGGCGATGCAGTCCCAACCTGAGGGCGTGGCGTCGCCGTATGTCCTGACAGCGCTGGCACGAGGCCGAGCCCGCTTAGCCGATGCCGCGCGGCCGATCGGCGGGCTCTCAGAAAATTCGCGGCCAGCTCGGTAAGGAACGTCGACGGCGCGCAACAAGCGTACTCGTCGAACTCCCCACCCGTCGCAGCGTTGTCGTCGGCGTCGGGTGCCCCACTATCTTCATTATTCTTGTCTTGCTGCTCCAGGAGCTGGCTGGTGGTGCGCAGTTTTTTTGCGTGGCGCGCGCGGCTTGGCACGCGGACGCTCGCGCCAGAGCCCCCGCGTTTGTCGGGTTCGTGGCTTCGATCGGGCTCGGAGACTGCCAACGGGTTCAGACCATCCCCACCCCGCGGCGCATCCTGCAAACAATTCCACTCGCAAGCCGCGTCGAGGTACTTCGATCGCGCGCAGCACCAGCTGCCCCGCGTTTCTGTTTAGCTTCGCGCGAGGAAATTGGTGAGAACTTTCGTTGATGGAAGTGCCGCGGAGAAATCGGCAAGCTTTGCAGCCGGGGACCTGCGGCGGTATCTCCTCGAACTCGTCGCAGATCCCACTATCCAAAAGCTTGGCGGCCGGGCATTTGTGCTTCTTCACGCCCCCCACTCCGTACGCGCGAGCTCTGCCCGCCAGCAGCCTCCTTGCACTCTGGTCACTCTTCAGCCCGGTGGCGAACCGCAGTGGTCATACGAGCTTGCAAGCACAATCATGCGGCCCATGATATACGTGCCGGCTTCAGTGGACTCGCATCGCTGCGCCGTGAAGTGCTGGGGCGATGGCTCGACAGCGGGCGGGGTGACAGACTTGCCAGAGCCGGCGGCCACGAGGAGGCGGCTCAACTGGCGACGTGTGGGTGTGCGGGCTTCTTCCTTCTTGTCGAGTAGTTGGCTACAGCAATGGCAGGCGTGCGCGCGCCCGAGCATTGCCACGCCCCCCGCCCGCCCCGGATGGGATTTAGCTTCACGGCTGGCGACAGCTGCTAGGTTCTTGCTGCGGCGGGTGCCCGTCTTGTTCTTTCGTCGGTCGCTGGTGTCTGTGTTCGGGTTCTCCCGGTCGCCGCCCTAGCGGCAAGGGAGGCATGGCGCAACATCCGCTGGGCGCAACAGCATCACCCTCGCCGCAGCGTCCGCACTTCTCTCGTAGGCCGATGGCGATGCCGCGCCGTTCAAGAATGGCATGGGGCGGCATGATGGTGATGCCTTTCCGTTCCGTATTGCTGCCGCTAATCTTTTCGCGCTGGCTCTTTAAGTACATTTTACCGGAGCGGCGTGCGCGTGCCGATCAACATGATCTGCCGGGGGGGCAGTAGCAAGATCCTGAGGCACCCGTCCGCGCGGGCTTCCTCCTTCGCGACGCGCTCCCTCGTGAGTGTCGTGCGCGGCGTCAACTCGTCCAGGGACGGGCTTTGTTTTGAATCTCCTGACGGATCCCCGGCCGGAAATCGATCGCGACTGGCTGGCCGGAAATCGATGACGAGCTGGGTGAGGCCGTCCCCGAAGGTTGCCAGCCGGAATGTACGAAGCGCGGGCGCCCTCTAGTCTGTGTGTCTGGGCCCGTCTCGGCCTCGGGCAGCCAGGTCCTCTGCATTCACCAGGGTGCGGCGCTGCTCTTCCTCTTTCTGTATGCTCTCACTGGTCGGCGCATGGGTCTTCAGCACGCGCAGCCACGCAGGTACGGGGACAGATCGACGCGCCAGCACATTGGGCCACCTCCCAGCCATTTGGATAAATCAGGAGAGTCTGAGGGATGGCGAAGCAGGCTGGCGCACTCTTTGCGGCGGCAGGCACGGGCGGCGCGCGCCGGTGCGTCAGCCCTCCCGCGTTCGACAGGGGGGGCCGCCTACCTCCTCGGCCTCGGGGAGCCAAAAGACCGGGAGACCCTGGACTAGTTGCGAGGCGACGACTGATCCTATCACTTTCACTTCTACGACGCCTACGACACCCAGCACAGCTGCGCTGTGCTTGAACTACGCCGCCAACAAAATCTATCAAAATCAAAAATGCACAGGACCTCGGCCGCGGCGCGTTTTCCGTCGTTCGGTATGGCCGCACTGTCGTCAAGAACAAGACCCAGTCTCAGTGGCCCGAGTATGCCGTCAAGGTTATTTCTCTCGAGACTATCCAGAAGAACAACTACGTGCACCAAGTCAACCAGGAGATCGGTATTCTCAAGCACCTCTCCCACCCCAACATCTGCCGCCTCGTCTCCGCTTTTCGTTGGCGCGACGGCGCCTACCTCGTGCTCGAGTATTGCAGCCAGGGGGACCTACATTCCTACGTGCTGAACCAGGGCGCGCTCTCTGCAATGGCCAGCTTTCTGTTCACGGCTGGGGAGATCGTCGCGGGGCTGACCGCCGTGCACGAGCAGGGCTTCGCGTTTGGGGACATGAAGCCGGAAAACGTCGTGATCACCGCTTCGGGACACTGCAAACTAACCGACTTTGGCGGGGCGCGCGCCCTGACGGAGGACGCGCAGGCGAAACTGCAGGGGGAACTCGAGAGCGCGTCGGGGATGCACGTGGCAGGCCTAAGGAGGGGGGAGCACGCGTCGGAGCTGCAGAGGGGCGGCGCAGAAAAAGCAGCGCCCTCAAGAAATGCGAGCGCTGAAACCGATCACGACCTTGCGACGTCCATTTGGGAAGCGCAAGGCAAAGCGCCCGCTGGCGTGGATGGTGTGGCAGGCTTGCTGACGTGCAGTGCGCCACCCTCCGAGCACCAGCAACTAGGGCAAGAAGCAGCGAGCGAGCAACAAGCCGAGGTCACGGACAAGAAGATGACGTTCGAAGGCACCGGGGCTTACATGGCGCCAGAACTAGTGCTGCAGCGTGGGCGAACGCCAAACGCCCAATCGGATGCATGGGCGCTTGGATGCACGCTGTTCTTTCTGCGCACGTCTCGGCTACCGTTCTGGGCGGCTACGGAAGACGAAATGGTAGACGCGCTTGCCCGCTTCTGCAGCGCCGGAGACATATCGCACGCGGAGGTGGGGGATGCGGCTTCCCGTGGCGGTGGTCTTTCTTTCTCCGACGAGCAGGGAAGCAAGCGTGACGCGCTGAGGCGGCTGGCGCAGACGTGTGCAGACTCTGAAGACAAGGACCGGGAGGGACTGCTTTCTTTCGTCGCGGCCTTGTTCAAGGAAGATCCGGACGAACGGGCGAAGGTCGTCGAAGTGGCTCACGACAGCACGAACTGGCTGAATTCGAGCGTGCCCGGGAAGTCGTGCCTAAACCTGTACAAGCAGCCACGGGGACTGCTGCGCAACGGAAACGCATTCGCGGCCTCGTCTTCGTCCGGGGGAGCAGAGGGTGGGGACGCAGACCCGTGGGCGAAGCGGCAATTTTCGAAGATCTGGACCGTGATGGCCTCTGAGGTGGAGATGGGCGCCGCTGGCGGCTTTGGCTCCGTGCGGCAAGGGCTGTACAGAGGACCGACGGCTGCGTATCTTAACAAGCCTCTTACAGGAAGAAGCGCCGAAGAACTCACAGGGGAGTTTTGATGGGCATGGAGGGCCTCTGACAGCAGGAAGAAAGCTTCATATAAAAAGCGACGAGCACCTACATCGGCGAGTGGCTTCCTCGCTCTTCACGAAGAGCGACCAAATCTGACGACAAGAAAAGAAAAAGCGCGAGCATCATCTACGATGTACTGACGTGTTGGAAAGTGATTGAGCTCGAGGTCGTCTAAGACCGTTGTTTGCAATGCATCGATGAGATCATGACCGTTTAAGGCGTCGCCAGATTGAAAAGCGAAAATCTCATCTTACGGCAAACATGATCCTCAGTTCCCTCAGATGAGGACGGACGCAAAGCTCATCGAGCACTCACAAGAATCGATCTTCCGATCTTACAGGCTATCGATCATAAACATCATCATCATAACCAGGCTTCGTTTGGTCTGCTCCATAAAATCACTTGCATATTAAACAAAGATCTCGATCCTCTTCCTCCTAGCTCTGAGTTCCACATCAGCCGTGACCGTCGGCATCGTGTTTCTTTTCGCAAAGGCAACCTGGCGTCATTCGAAGATCCTAATCTTGTCCTATGCAGAAGCATGTCGCGAGGATTGTGATGTGCGATGCATAATCCGGACTGGACATTTTTTGGCCCCACTGCGTCCGTCAACACCGAAATCCCGCAAAGTAGCGAACAGCAGAAATATAAAATTGGTCGTATTGATATTTATTTGGATCTAGAAAAGAAAGCGGGCCGTCGATCTAAAAGAGACCTTTGACAAGCATTCTCACTCTTACGCAGTCCCGACTCTGTCACGCCGAGTCCTACTAGTACTTCTTTGACCCATCCGCCCCCACGTTCACGACCATGTCGCTCACGCGTGCTCGGCTCTCGTCCTCCACCTCCTCGGAGGAGAGCAGCATTGGGGCCGGTGCTTGTTGGGGCGACCTGCCCGAGGATGAGGACATGCTTGAGTTTTCCAGGGTCGCCGGGACATCACCCGGCGGGGCCGCGGGCCAGCTCGTGAACTCGGACGACGAATGGCTGTCCGAGGACGACGTGCCGGTTACCAGCAATCCGGACCTACTGGTGCTGAACCCCAGCGGCAGACGGCTGGTTCCCGCGACGCTGCTCTTCAAGCTCCCGAAGACGTGGACGCTGTTCTTCGACGCGCAGCGCAAGGGCAAAAATTACAACGCAGGGATCGCGCAGGTAGTGCTTTGGTATGTAGCTCCTTGATCCGCCGGTACTGGGGTGCAGATTGATGTATAGGTAGCTATCAAATCTAGAAGAGGACTAAGATGATGTTGCACTTGAAGATGTTGATTTTGTGGATGATCTTCGCTTCTAAAAAGTGGTCAAAATATCCTTCGCTTCTACTGACTCCACCAGATCGGCAACATCACGAGCGTGCAGGAATTCTGGCGATACTGGAACAACATTAATTTCGGTTTTGGCGATCGCGGCAGCCTGGGGCTGTTCCGGGAGGGAATTCGCCCGGTGTGGGAGGACCCAGAAAACAAAGAGGGCGGCCGTTGGATCATCGCGACCAACCCGGCCGTGCCGCTGGACGCAAAGAAGAGGTACTTTCTCATTTGTTCTTCTTACTTTGGAGACCAGGACTGCGTCTGCAGCGACCTAGACTTATGACTTCGATAGTCTTCATCACCCGCCGCACTGAAATGTTCAGGTTGGATCTCTTCACCGACCTCGCGCTGGGGATGATTGGCGGGCATTTCGATGGGTTGCTCGACCAGGTGAACGGCGACGGCGTCTGTGGCGTCGTGTTCTCTGGCGCCGTGAAGGGCCGCCCGAAGATCGAGCTTTGGAACAAGAAGGCGAATCACGACAATCTGGTGAAGGTGGACTACAAGATTCGCTCTCTGCTCGGCCTTGAGAACAGCAACTACGGCGTGAAGATCGAGTACAAATCCCACTTCGGCTCGCTGAAGCGAACCATGAAGCGCGCCTGGAGCTCCACAGCCGCCGTGGGAGGCGGGAACACCGCAGCCGCAGCAAACCGAGACTTCCTAGCGAAACGCTGCGACGCGGAAGGAGAAGGGGAACGAGGGGGCGAAAATGAAAGGGAAGCACTTTTGGCGGGCGCGAAGTCGTTCTCGGCCAGTGCCGCAATAGCGTCGCCCCGCCACGAACGAGTACAAGACCCCGTAGATACTAGCGCGGGAGGCGTAGAAGTAGACGCAGAGCCAGAAGTAGGTGGCAAGACTGGTGAAAATGGCACAGGAGGACCAGGAGCGGAGGTGGAAAAGGATATCCGTGGCGGGGCTTCATCAGGACGAAGGCTTCTGCAGAAGTGCGCTACTGTGATTGGAACGGCGGGGACCGCGCCAGCGTTCGAGCGCCCCTCTGCGTTCAGCACAAGCCCGCCAAGTAAAAGCAAAAATACGACTACCTCTACCGCCGACGAGACCGAGAATCGGAGTCCATCCGTGGGCGCGAGCAGGGAGGACGACAAAACAAGAAATTACGACGAGCATGAAGCTAGAGGTAGCTTGCCGTTGACGCCGTCACTCCTCCAGAGCGTCGAGGCAGACAAGTGCGGGCACGGTTTTGCAGCGTCGGAGAACGGTAGCCGCGCTGAATTAGACACGACCCCGGGTTGTAGTTCGAAGGGCGAATCGGAATCGCCAGAGAACAAGACGCCGGCACTTGCGGATTCGCCAACAGAGACCGCTTCGCGTGTCAAAGTGGACCGTCCAAGAATTAGTTGCTTTGATCCGAAAAGAAGAAGTAGCGTCTTCAGCCAGAAGTCAGGCGCAGGCGCTTGAAGGTGCTGTCATTTGAAAAAGGCCGTTGTAGAAGCGGTAGCACATGCTACGCTTGGGCGCGGCCCCGATCTCGAATTCTGTATAGAAAAGATCTATTGTCCTAAAGAGCTTCTGGGGCGTGCAATTTACGAAGAATACGTGATAGAGCCAGAGCGAGGCTGGCTCTCCCTTCATTCCCCATGGGCATGAATTCCCTCATTCCAAGAATCGAGAAATTAGTGTAAAGCACAACTCATGTTGTAGTTGGACGCTGTCGCTGTCCCGCAGCGGAATATGGCGCGCAACTGTATCTGTATCGGCACCGGATTGCCATGTCCAAGAAGTACCTCTGTCTCCGAGCTAGCTGTTCAATCGCAACCAACGTGGTGGTTTCTCGACTGAATTCGCTATCGCGCCCCTGAGCGCTGGAGAGATAGAGAGACGGAGAGATGCGATCGAGCGAGAGCGCCGTAACCGCTAAGCACGTAGTCGTAGGGGGAAGTACTCGACTTCAAATATACGAACTTAGACTTACGGAGTGTCGATCGTTCGGGTCGGTATCGTTCTTCAAAAGCAAGGGTGTTAATATCGTTCTTCAAAAGCAAGGGTGTCTATCGAGTCGTTCTTCCAGGCCCGCACACGCATTACTTGAGCAGCTTCCTTTGTGAATTCAAGTAGCCGAGGAGCCGAGCCGTAGAGTACTTAAAGATACAAGAGGCCCAGGCCGATTGAAAGTAAGTATAGTAGAACGCTGGATCTGACTCTGACACTATCATTTTCCCACGGCTCCTGGCTGGCTCCTGCTTTTTCACGATCCCAAAGTGGCAGGTTTGCATGGCGCGTTGCGTCGTGGGTTCATGTTTCCCGCGCATGGAGGCGGGTTAGGGGCTTCGGAGCGCATGGACGCGAAATCGCTTCACCAGTGATTCTCGCCACCCTCGTCCTCCGCGCAAGAAGGAGAAATTCGCCTGGGGAAAAACGATTGGCCACGACGGAACATCCATCAGCATCATCAGGAAGCGCGCGTTGCCTCGTCAGAGAAGCCACGGTGCTATTCCTCATCAACGGAGTACGCACAGCCGGAGGTAGCAGACGACGGACTGAAGAAGCCGCTCACAAGTCCGGTCCGTAAGAACGTGGCGCAAGGCCGCAAGCGACCGCAGGTGTCCTTAACAAACGACGAGCAACACACAGGAGCAGCGAGGAGAGGAATTCACCGCTAAGTCCTCAATTCAATCGTTGAGTGCAGCCGTACGGACAAACACTTGGCAAGATGTCGCAGCAACCGGACGTGCACATGGGGTCGCATCTCGACCAGATGCGGGCGGTGGACCAGGCGGAGAATCTACAAGATTTCCGCCGCGAGCGGGAGGGACACCTCATGATTCGGGACGACCAGCCTTTCCTGGTCATGTCCTTCGGGATGAAATACCAAGGGGTACTAATGCAGTTACCTAAGTTCGTTCATGCCGATGTGCATTCTGTCATGTAAGCACTGATACCCGGCGAAGCCGAAGCCCGCAGCTGCTACTCGTCGTCGTTGTAAAAAGCAAGCTCGTTACATTTTAATTTTTGTTGACTTGCTGTTGCTCTTGTCCCACTCCCACTCAGGTACACGGGAGCAAATACAAGATTGAGGGAAAGTACCACATACCAGTGGGCTACAAGGCAATCATCAAGTGGGACGAGGATGAAATCGTCTTCATGACGCGAGAAGGTACTACGCATATTTGATCGAACACAAAGAAAAGCTTTGTTGTTTCGTGGTGGAGTCATAAATGCAAAGACATGACAAATATGTCCACCCACTCTGCAGAGTCTGCACGTCCTCTCTACAGGTTCCTTCGGGCCGGAATTCCAGATAATATACTTGCCAAAGAGCGCGGTGGCAGAGGATTTTACGCTCTTCGAATGGAACCCAAACATCGCGGAGATTTGGGATCAGCTCCTCACGGTAAGTGCATGATCTTCTGCATTAATGATGTATCAATCTATCACTTTCTACTTTTTATGTCGTGTCAGTCTAGGATCGTTCTTGTGGAAGTGGATACACATACGATATGTATCGATTGATTCGATCATTTCTATTCGACCTCAGGTGCTCGAGACCCAGGATAAGGATATGGGTATGTTCGCAGCGGGCCCATGGCAGACCTTCGGCGTAACCGAGGACACGGTCCAAATTGCGGTCGCGCAGAACGTCGACCAGAAGACCGTTGTCGATGGTGATTTTTTTTTTTGAAGTGGGCTACTATACTATCCTTCCGAAGAGGAAGACGAAGAAACCCACACCCACTTCCTTTCTTTTGCTCCTAACCCAAACCGGAATCGATCCGCCCCCATCGAACGACGACAAGGTATTCTCTACTGCGCCAACGGCACGCAGCCGACGCTGGAGGAGTGCGAGAGGTATCTCGGTTTCAACTACGACACCGACGAGCCGTTTTCCTGGGTGGTCCACGAATTTATGAACGAGCCGCTGCCGAGCGATTTCTATCAGTACTGCTCCAACTGCATGTTCTACTGGGTCGACGGCCGCACGCAGGAGTCAACGTGGAAGCATCCGCACTACGACAAGTACTTTTTTTTTCATCTCATCTTTTATCTCTGCCATGCATTGAGAAGATCGTGATAAGTAGATTGAGTTCCTTGTTTCTGGTGCTTTTTCTCATTGACTTCTATCTTCTGTTCATGAGCATGCCAAATCTCCCCAACCCCACAGGTATAAGCAGATGCTCCAGGTGTGCCGAAAGCAGAAGACCCTTCCGCACTGGAAGGCCATCATGGCTTTCCAAATCGAGTTCCTCTTCTCGACGCTTTTTACGTGGGAAGCCGAAGTCAGCGGAGTGTACTTGACTTTTCAAGTATGCCGTTGCTCGATTAGTAGCGGGTCGCATCCCTGGGCCTCATAGCCCGTGCCTGAGAATGAGATGCGTTTGTTTCCTCGATGGCTGTCGAGAAAGTGCGTAGAAGGATAGAATGCAAAACGCTCACAACTACAGCTACCCGAAGGAGGAGACAGTGGAGAACGTGCTTGAGATGGCGCGCATCTTTAAGGTGGACATCAAGAACGAGCCGTATCTGGTGCACGTTTTGAAGCGCGCGCTGCGGCACTACGCCGTCGTGGTGAAGGAAAAACGCGCAGTGCAGGACGTCGAGGACTTCCGCAACCTGATGCAGCGGTACCGAGACATCGTCGGGAACTACGAGCGCGCAAAGGCTTCGCAGGAGCAGCAGACCCGCGCAGTGATGCAGTGCGTGGAATGCGCACCGAGCGCAAACCCGCGGGACGCAGTGCTGTACTGAAAATTTACTTCCGTCAGCTTTTTTGTTTGGAAATGAATGCGAACAATGAAGAATCGACTTTTGTTCTCGCTGCACTGCAAGTTGCTAAACTCCAATTTCTGCGCAGGTATTGCGACCACTGTCGAGACTTGTTTTGCCAGCAGTGCTTCGACCGACTGCACTCAAAGGGGAGAAGAAAACACCACCGACGAACATGGGTTGAGCTCGGTACGTGCGCTGAGTGCGAAGAGGCACTAGCGGTGTACCACTGCGTGCAATGCCAAGGTAAGTGCCAGCGATCAACATCAAGAGATGCATTTAATATCGATCATAGGTACTTCAACTTCTACTGGAGTACGTAGCGCTTTTGATACACTTACGAGTTTATTTGCTGAGGCCGGACTTTGCCTCCACCGTTTCTGCAGCCACTTTTTCATCGACAAAACCAGATGCGTACTGCGGGGAGTGCTTCCAAGAGTGGCATCAGCGCGGTGGTAGAAGAAACCATGTGCCCATCATCCTCCGTTCCTTCTCCACGCAGACGCACAAGGTATGTGCTTGTCTCTACCTCCCATGACACGAAGCGATCTCTTACTCTCTATCCATCCCCACGCCGCGCATCGATTTTTGTGACACGATAGGTACCCGCAATTTCGACGTTCGACTTTGGCAACATTTCCGCCGCCGCTGTGACGCTGGGTGGCGGTGCGGCGCACAACCTGGCCAGAGCTTTGTCGCCCTGGATCGGATTTGATGACGAGAGTGACATCCGTGTCTACTACAACGTGCAGACGGACGAGAGGAGGCGTGACCTCCCCCTCGCGCTGCTAAACGATCCATTGGAAGACGGTATCGGTGGTGGTGTCGCGTGCGGCTGGGCAGGCAGCTGGGGCTCCGAAATGTTTCCCACTGATACCGGAAAGTGAAAGTTTTGACGAAGGACTTCGTGGTCTCCATAAAAAGGCAGAAGTAGGTGGACACTGAAAAGCCTTTTAATGGTGTTCTCTCGATCAAGCGTTCGTAACAAAGATCATGGGTAAGGAACTTCTCTCTACCAGCGGCGGCCGCTGGCAGATTTTTGAGCTGGGTTTCAGCTTAGAATAGCGCCTACGGTAGGTGCGAGAAGTGAATGAGGCTTAGACCACTCATACCCTCCCCCTGTCAGTGGTTGTGTTTGGTGGCGCCTCACCACAACACGGGCACGACGCGCGCCCGGCGCGCCGCCTCTTGCGGCGCCCGGCGCGCCCTGGGCGTCCCCCGTCTTTCAGTCTATCCGGGATAGCTTTAGCCGTCGTACGGCACCCCCTTCTGGCGGTCCAGAAGGGCCAGGTCGCGCCGGGCGCACCTTCACGAGTCACGCCGCTGCGCGCTCAGCAGCTCCTGTGGAGTGATAGATGCGAGGATTTGGGTCGCGCCGCCGCGCCCAATTTAGGCATTTCCCCTCGTTTTGATCTATATCTCGATCGAGATCGAGCTAGCTTCACCGATGTGAGCATCCTGGCCCCTGGAGGTTAGGATCGAAAAGACGTTTCGTAGCCTTCGCTGCGAATTGGATTGGTCCAGGGTCCGGATGACCTTGGGCGCGTTGACGCTGGTTCGGCATGCGAACCACAGAATTCGGTTGAATTGAAAATGAAAAGTGCAGGAACGCAGCCATGGGCTGCTTGTCGACGGATCGTTTGTTCTAGCGGTGAAGAGAGAGCGATTTAAACTTGTTTAATGGTGTTCTCTCGATCAAGCGTTCGTAACAAAGATCATGGGTAAGGAACTTCTCTCTACCAGCGGCGGCCGCTGGCAGATTTTTGAGCCCCACCACCTTCCCCCCAATCACCGCCAGGTATTGGGTGCGCCGGGCGCATCCGCTGCCTTCGCTTAAACTAAGACGTGTCGTTAATAAAATGCCCTTGCCTCAGCCGGTCAAGGCTTGTGTAGCTGGCTGTTCCCCTGATTACCGCGAAGACGACTACTGGGATTACGACTACTGGGTTAAGGGCTACTGCGCCCGGCTCAATTTCGCTGTGAATAAGAAGTTAGAAACTGCCAATTTCGACGAGGTCGGCGCGTCCAGGACGGCTCAAGCGAATCCTCCCCCCGGGGAAGAGGAGCTCGAGGAAAACACTCTCGACCACGACGCCGACTTTCAGTCGTGGTTAGACGAAGGTTACCGCGTTTTCTGTAGAACGAACAATCGCTACTGTCCCTCCCAGTTTTGCTGGATAGAAGAGAAAAGGAAGAAGTGGCACAACAATCAATGGTTCCTCGCGCACTTGGATCCGGGCTGCTACTCCTCTAAGCCGTCAGAGGAAGGCCTGAGCAGCCGTTCGACCACTCCTTCGCCCACTTCCAGGAAAACGACCCTCCCCAAGGTGCTTCCGCTCACAGGGTAGGACATGTCGCGGTACGCGCGGGCTCTCGGCTTGCGCAAAGAGGTGCTGTCGCGCAAGCCCACCGAGTTCATCCCGTCGAAGATGCTGAATTCCGGCAAGCGCACGGCTCCTCGGGCAGTTCTACCGGCGGAGGACGTCGAGCTGCAGATCTACGACTCGGTGGCAGAAGAACGACAAGAATTTGCTCTACTAAAACAGGCGCAGGCGCGACGGACGCTGTTGCAGTTGGTGCACGGCAACCCCGACGAAGAGTTCGACTGGAGGCCCGATGGGGCTTTCAATCCGAAAGAAGATTACGTTGGAGCCCTGCGCGACATCTGTATGTGGGATCCAGACGAAGGCTGGCGACCGCCGGGCGGTCTGCCAGAATCGGGTTGGACGCCTTCCAACGCCGAAGAGCGAGACGCGGTAGACGCGGCCGTCAGTCGCCTGCTCGGTGGCAGCAGCGCTTCTTCCAGTGCGATCAGGGCCGCTGCCCCATCGCTAGCCGCGCACAGTTCTGCGAACTCGCTCTTCCTCGAGGACGCTCCTCTCGGAAGCGGCCTGCGGCAGCACGACCTTCCTAGCCTGGGCGGCCCAGACGAGATGGAAGACATGGCGCTGGCCCACGTCGCCATGCCCGACGAGTTTGGTGTCGAGCGTTACGAAGACTCCGTGATGGAGGTCAGGGCCAGTGGCGCGGCGGCCGCGATAACAGTTCCCAGGCCGAACCTGGTACAAACATCAGTGCCGCAACGTGGTGTCTTGGTGGCCCCGCCAATTTCGGCCACGGCGCCGCCCTCGATCATGCCTTCCTCGACGGTCGATCAGTTGAAAGCGGATCCGAGGCTAGAGCCGGAGAACAGGGTTGGAGTATTGCCGCAGCAGCTGCTTTCCCTGCAGGACGCGATCGACGCCATCGCAGCCTCGCTCGAGCCAGTGCCTTCCGAAAAGCATGAGCCGAGTGCCGAGTCCACTACCGGCTTCGAGTCCGGAGACGACTCGGAAACAGACGAGGCGAATTTCGAACTGGCGAAGAAGGGCCAGTTCGTCCCGGCGGCTGGGGGCAAGCAATCTTTGAACACGATGATCACGTACAAGACGCAGTTCCGGCGCATATACGAGCCGCTCATGCGGAAGTGCAAGTTGTCGAAACAGCGGCGCCATGTCTCTCAGACCTCGCTGGACATCTTGTACAGGACGCTGCGGGTGTGCGGCGATTTTCCGCAGAGCCGCCACCTGTACTTTAGCCAGGTGAAGGGCCACATCGAGATGACCCACGCGCTGCGCCCGGAGGTGGCTAAAACCTACGACAAGTACTTCGGGAGGCTGCTATCGATGCGCAAACGGGGGCACCAGCAGCGGGGCTTCAGGGCATCGGACATGGTGATGATGGCCAACGCGATTGGAGGCTCCGCGAGAATCCGGGAGGAGACGGCGATGCTGTTCGACCACGGGAGCCATCGAGTGCAAGTTAGCGCGGAATTAGCCTTCAGGTTCATGATAGCCTGTTGGTGGGCGTTTCTACGCCCGGACTGTTCCGGCCACACCGGCAGAAAGATTCTGCCGGGTGGTAACGGAGCAGTCCAATACACGATACACTCTTCCAAAACCGATCAGTCGGGAGATGTTGTCGCACAGACGGTTTTGGAATGCTGTTGCCGCACGCTGCCCAAAACAGCCATCTGTTTGTGCCCCGTGCATTGCATTTCGTGCACGGACTTCGAGGGCATGCAGAGGACACTCAAGCTACACGCGGCCAACAAGAAGAAGAAAGTGGCCGAGAAGCTCGACGCGAAAGGCGAGAACACCAACCCGCAGGAAGGTGAAGAGGACCTGCCGGAGGAAGACCGAGAAGTTGAACCTGCTGATCGCCCGGCGGAGCCGAAGTGGGCGGCCGCGATCGAACGCATTCTCGAGCTGGTGGGGATCGACAATCCACGCATCGGGGGCAACGCGCGCTTGGGGCGGCTGGGCCGGCGTGCGTTTGGGCCCTATAGCGTGAGGATAGGTGGCTGCCAGAGTGCGAGGGATTCTGGTACGCCCGACGACTATATTCAGCTGATTGGCAGGTGGGCCAGCACGAAAAACGTCGCCCATTATAAAGGCCTGTCAGCCGCGCTGCAGGACTCGCTGAGGTTTCCGTGGCCCATTCGTAAAGGCGTTCTTTACGATGGGTCTACGAACTACAACTCGGACGCGGATTGGTGCAAACAGTTGAATGGGATCGGTAGCTCTTCGTCGAGCGATATGCTCGTGGAACAAGTCGGACTTTTCTGAATTGGACGTACGTGGTCCACCCGTTGAGTGGTTTTTTCCGAACGCTTTCATTTCCGTCGAATGGTTGAAAAAACATACGTACGTGGAAGTTGCACTTCCGGCTCGGTTATCTGCGGCAGATGATCGGCCTCTTTGCTTGCACCGGGTGCAACGTGTCTTCGTCGCGGCGACGAGAGACTGAGCGTTGGAGCGGCTCCTCTGTTTTTTCCGCACGTGCGAGTGATTTTTTCTCTGCAGGCGCCCCTTGAGTCAAAGTCTGTCTTCGCAGACCCCGAATCTTCACTCAAAAAAAAAAACTAGTTAAGCGAGCCGGTGCTCTAAGTTTTCTACAATTAAATTTTGTGTTGCTTAAGTAGCTCTTCTCGCCCAGAAAGCTCTACAACACTACTGCACGATGCCGGACGGAGACCCTCCTGCCGTGGACCCGGTCCTGCTCGCGCAGGCCGTGGCCGGGAACGCCGAGCTTCAGGCTCGGATGAAGCCGTTGCTTGAGCGGGAGTCTCGCGCTCAGGAGCGCAGCGAACTGCTGGGAAACGGGCAGATCTCCGAGGAGGACCGGAAGAACCTGCGCAAGGACCTGGCCGAGCTGTCGTTCAAGTGCAAGCCGAGCCAGTTCCTCGCGCTGAAGAAAGCGGTGGAGCTGTGCGACGTGAGCCAAGTGCTCGAGGATGCAGGCCAGGGCTTGCTGAAGTGGACGCCGCTGTCGTTTATTGCGGCGGCGTTCGCGAACAAGCTTTGCTCGAAGGACAAAGCAAAAAATCTGCAGCGCGCGTACGAAACTACCGTGACTGGTGACATCTCGCGCCCGGTGGATCAGCGAGAGGCCACGGTCGAGGAGGACACGGTGAAGAAGACTTTTTGGCGTGTTTGCCACGAAGTTTTCCACGAGAACGCGCTGCCGGAAGTTCCGGATTTGACGGTCAATCCGGATGCGGAAACCGAACCTCAACGCTACGCTCGCCAGGTCAAAGCGGCCTTCGACTACGAGCTGTTGCAGGGTTTCCGCGCCGACATCAAGTCGGTGCGCAGCCAGGACGAAACGAAGCTGTACTGCTACAACGTCGTGGATCCGGTGCAGAAGAAAGCGCAGGAGGCGTTGACCGTCGCCAAGTCGAAGAAAGGCGGCGGAAAAAACCAGAACCCACGTGAACGCGACGCGCGTCGCGAGACCGCAAAGGGCGGCGGCAAGAACGCGCAGGTGTGCGAGCCGTGGCTGCAGAACGGTGTCTGCCCGGACGGAGGTGCCGAGGGCGGCTGCCCGCACAAACACTTCGGTCCGATCGATCTGCTCGCGCGGATCTCTCGGAAAAAGGGATTCAACTTGACGAGCAAGATTCTGGCGAAAAGGGCTTCCGCGGTGGCCCCTCCTCTGGAGCAAAAGAAGGAGTAAACTACCGGCAAAGACAACGAGTCTTTCAGTGTGCGCGAGCGAAAGCAACCACACCTACCAGATGGGCCGATGCTGAGTCAGGGTTTAGTTCCGGGTGAGGAACTAGACCTGCGGTACGAGGAGTAGCACTCGGCAGTGCTACTCAGAGTAAGCCATGAGCTACTTCGTCTTTCTCTTAGGAATAGGGATCTTCTCGCTTAACGAGAGATCCATTTAGGCTAGGGCAATCCGCGTAACGGGGCGCCAAGAATGGCGTTCTACTTAGGATTAGAGCCTACTGCTTAACAGAGGCCTTTCACGACCGGGTCACGCACGAATTGATGATGTCGAACTTGGAGGTTCCGAGCATTCCTCGCATGAGCAAACCGCTTTGCTTGGCCTTTTTCAATTTGTGTTTTCAAAATAAAAACAGACAGGACCCGAAAACTTTCAACTCCCCCCTCGAACAAGCTGACTTACGATGGTAGTCCCAACTTCAACTTCTTCTTCTTCTTCGCCGCCGTCCGAACAACCCGAGGCCGACTTCGCGACCGAGATCCTGAAAGATTCGGCGCGTAGGGTTTACGGTGCAGGGCCGCTTCTCCCGCCGTGGATTCAGGCGGCGATCGACTTCCAGAAGCGTCACGCCGAGAAGGAAATCGCGAAGAAGAACAAACGTTTGGCGAAGATGTTGGTGCAGCGGCGCCACAGCCTCCTCGACTTGGAGAAGAAGGATCGCGAGAGCTTCCCATGTCACCTCCGCAAGCTGTACGAGGGCAAGAACTTCAGGCTCATTCACGAATTGGCAGCAGACGCTCTGGAAGGCTTTCCAGAGCTGCAAGAACGCCGCGCGGACGTGCTTTCGATCGTGGACAAGATGCGAGAGGGCTTCATCTCCCGAGGCGAGATTCGCCCTTGTGGTTTCTGGGCGCCCCGGCGGCAAGAGGAAATCGACGAACAAGTCTGCGCAGCCCGCATTGCCGCACAACGCGCTCCCTCCGGCCCTCCTGCCGAGCACTGGTGCTCGGAGGAGGACATCGAGAACATGTGGGCTCAAACGCAAAAACACCTAGCGGCTGGGCGCTGGAGCACAGTCGGGTACACGGACGATCCGGGTCTGCAGCCAGGAGGCTCGCACCCGGTTACCTTTCCGGTGCATCAGTCTGGAAAAGTCAGAATGTGTGTAGACTTCAGAAAGAAGAGCGAACAGGTAATTTCTCGGGAGAAAATGCGGTTGCTGGGCGTTCGAGCCACCGTGGAAGCGCTGTGCAGGCTTATGTCCGACAAAGCCAATCAAGCGAGCCTTTTCCAGTTTAAGGACGACATCAAGGCGCAGGTGGCGGAAGAAAAGCTGGATCGGATCCAGCTGCAGAGCCTCGCAAAGGAACAGCGGAAAGCCATGGTGGCCCGCGACGTGGCCAACATGCAACAGTCCTGGGATGTTGCGCAACAGCCGGCTGTTGAGGCAAAAAGAGACGGCGCGGAATTTGCCTTTGTACCCTGGTCCGCAAAGAGGGACTTATCAGGGTACTACTATCAGTTTGGGATGCGGCATCCTGAAGAAAACAGGCTCTGGGTCCCGGTACCCAAGAGCGTCCGGCCCGGGGCCACGCGCGTTTGGACTTTGGTAGAGTCCACTTGCGCGCTATTCGGAGCCATCGTTAGCGTATACGATTGCGTGCATGCGAGCGAACTCATCATGCTGGTCCTGGGAGCGAAGCTGCACCTTTGTGCAAGCCTCTATATAGATGACATACACCTCATGTCAAGGCCAGCGACGTCGGAATCGGACCAGCACCTCCTCGATTTGTTCTTGCAGCTCAGTGGCTTTGACCAATCAATGGAGAAGAGAGAAGCACAGTCGATTCTACAGCGGTGCCTGACCGTCCTCGGGATGGCTTACGAGCTGTCCATCGACTACAAGGCGCTCAAGCTACGGATTCCGAAGGAGAAAGTGGAGAAGCTGCACAAGCAGGGCGCTGAGCTGCTGGCTGCCATCAAAGCGCGCGACATCAACTACCGGAAGCTGCTCTCGTTCAGGGGTTTGTTTCGCCACGTGGCTCAAATCAATGCACAACTGAACGGAGTGGTGCGCGGCCTCGACAAGTGGGCCGACGAAGCGTGGTTCGAGTCGGCCGTAAAGTCCAGACGCCAGAGGAGGGCTTTAAAACGGTTGGTAATCACTCTACTGGAATGCCAGAAACGACAAACGGCCCGGGTCTTGATGCCCGGCCTTTTCGAACGCCCCTTCGCCCACGTGTACTCGGATGCCAGTCTCGAACGACTCCAGGAGTTGAAGGCCAAGCTGAAAGCAGGGATACGATCCGGCCTGAACGAACACGACATGTGGGTGGGGGCCGTACTTCTATTGCCCGACGGCCGCAAGAAGTACTTCAAGCTCCAGATCACGCAGGTGCCGAAGTTCGTGAACTACCTCCACATTGGGGTTCTGGAGCTGCTGGCGGTCCGGCTAGCAGTGTACTTGTGGGGCCCGGAGCTGCGTAAGTTTTACACTATCTTCCACCAGGACAACCTGGGGAACGTTTTTGTTTCGGCCCGCAATAGTTGTACTTGTGCCGTCACGCAGAATTTGAGCTCGAGCCTGACTAGCGAGGTGCTGAGGTTGGATATGCTTGCGTGGTCGTCCTGGACGTGTACCGCTCGCAATCTGGCCGACGTGCTCACGCGTGAACAGCGCTTCGAGATCATAAAATCGACCTTCCCAGACGCGCTCGAGTGCAAAATCGATGCTCGGACGATCCTCAAAAAGCATCTGTGGCTCCCGCCGTTTGGCGAAAATTAAAAATCACTTTCAATTCAACCGAGGACGGGGCTTTCAACGATCTCGTGCTGTACGTCCTACCCCACCGCCCCGTCCGAATTAGCCAGTGCCAGCAAATTCAACATCTATTCAACTCGAAAAAACTGTCAATTCCTACGCGCTGCCTGCCGTCGCAGTCATGTCCTCAGAGTCAGACAAGCTGCCTATCTTCTCGCCCGACGACGAGGAGAAGGAATTCTTTCGAAGAGGTCTGCGTTATCTACGTACGCCTCCAACACCTAACGGAAACATCCTTATCAGCACAGCTAGTAGGCAGCGACGCATCGAATCAGCTCAGAGGCGGTTCGTGCCAGATTCTCAAAGCAAGACAGCTTCGACACCCAGGCACAAACTTTTAGACCAGTCCACGGAGGCGGATCTTTCGCGGTCCAGCATGTCGGTCTCGCAAGAAGGTGCCAAGGAGCTTTCGCTGTTGGCGGCGACCAGCGCCGAGATGCAGCGCCGCATCAACTCGGATGCGCCGGAGCGCTACACGGCCTCCGCCCAGGACACCATCGATGAGATGCTCAAGTTAGCGAACGGCGAAATTATCCCGGTCGCGGATCAAGACGAGAAGTTGCGCAACCTCATCAAGCACGGCGTCGAGGACAGCATTCCCATTGTGACCACGGTGCCGTTGCAGCCCAAGGCGGGCGACGTGCACACGTTCATGATCAACAAGGGCACGCGCCCGACGTGCAACGACGAGTTCCTCGCCAAGTGCGAGACGGCCGAGGTCTACTTCAAGGGCGTGCTGATGGGTGAAGTTCCCGGGAAGTCCACCCCCATGTTCCTGCCGTCGGAGTGGCAGATCGGTAACGTGCAGCAGGCCTGGTACCTGCTGCGTGACTACGCGAGCCGCGACAATCACAGCTCGTACGTGCAGCGGGACAAGCTGCTGTCCGCCATCAAGGTGATGTACGTCTTCATCCGCTCGTACCACGAGGCCGTCTTTTACGAGCCCTGGGATTCGCCCTTCATGGTCGCGAACAAGGACGGTCTGCATGAAGAGTTGTCGTTCGGGAATAATCTCGATCGGAGCGTCCGCCGGGCTACAGACGGCACGGTCTTCGTGATCGACACCACGGGCTGCTGCATCCGGATGCCGAAGTTTGCCTCCGGAGGAATGCCTGAAGGTGCTGCCTCGTCTTCTGGTACCAAGCGCCAGAAGCAGTAAAAGCAGATGCGGAAGTTGGGAAGAAGTGCTTGCGAGGCAAGCGCTAGAATTCGCTCGTCGCTCTAAGTTTTCTACTAATGAGTCAGGTTCTTACGCTAATGCTTGAGCCTAAAATGATGACTTCTCTACGATTAATGAAAATTACCTCGCCCCTCGGAATAAGTTTTCCTTGTGGCTTTCGATCGGCTACGGCCGGCTTTTAACCATCTACAAAGAAGTACTTCACTGCTGATTGTGCTCTTTTCTATGAAGTTCCTCTCTGGAAACTTCGAAGTCGCTCGATGCTCTACGGAATTGACAGTTCTCTCGAGTTAGCTACGCTACGCTCGGATTTGGGTCGCGCCGCCGCGCCCAATTTAGGCATTTCCCCTCGTTTTGATCTATATCTCGATCGAGATCGAGCTAGCTTCACCGATGTGAGCATCCTGGCCCCTGGAGGTTAGGATCGAAAAGACGTTTCGTAGCCTTCGCTGCGAATTGGATTGGTCCAGGGTCCGGATGACCTTGGGCGCGTTGACGCTGGTTCGGCATGCGAACCACAGAATTCGGTTGAATTGAAAATGAAAAGTGCAGGAACGCAGCCATGGGCTGCTTGTCGACGGATCGTTTGTTCTAGCGGTGAAGAGAGAGCGATTTAAACTTGTTTAAAAATGTTTTGTCGAGCTTAGCATGTGGATATACAACTCATCCATTGATCAAAATTTCAGCCTAGGTAGATGTGGGGGAGGGCGAGCGCGAGGATGGATGCACGGCGGTGAGCCATCGAGGATCCCGAGATGAGCTTTTCCTGTCTCCGGTGCCGACGGAGAGAAGACGAGGGATCGAATTTTCGGTGTTGAAGATTCTTACCCGCAATGAATGGGGATCTCGTCTCACGCGCAACTTCCGAGGCACACCTCACCACCTTGTCCTAGGAGCTGCATAACCGTAGCCTTCCGATTTCGAGATTACAGCCTCTCTACAACAACCGTTCTTTGAAACAACATCTAACGATCAGACCTAGTCGAGGTCACCTAAAGTTTGAGTTTCGGGATTACAGCCAATAGAACAACCGTTAACCGTTTTACTTATCGTGATTGCGCCCCCGCACAAGTCTGCTCTGGATTTTCCGAGCAGACCTGATGTGGATGAGTACTTCAATGAACGTTGCATCATAGTTTACCGTTGGAGAATTCGTTCACAGTATGCGCGCGCCTGGATCTGCGTCAGGCCTCTGCATACCCGCACGCTGTATAATACGTCAATACACCGCGGCCCTTCTTCATTTACCGAAGGAACAACGTGACGCCATGCCTGTGCGACGTGCCAGCCTGGCGACATGCTCGTCACATTTCTTCTGTTCGATCTCTTTTGGGAACCATTGCATTGCTTTTGTGCAAACAAGTCAGTGCGAGACCCATTGATTCCAGTTGCTGTCGTGTCGTGACGTCGGAAAACTCCCAGATTTTTTCGGCTGCAGGATCACCGCGCGCGACAGATGGCGAATTGATTCACCGACTTCGATTAAGCAGAGCATCGATCAAGCCGCATATTTTTTTTTTCTCTTTCTACACTCCTCGTCCACGGGAAGCGGCCATGACAGCGGCCAGTATTACCAGCAACACTTTGAGCCACAACACCCAGCTTTACCGCACTCTGGTCCTCGTTTTACCATCATCTTCGAGGCCCCCAGATGAGGCTTTCTTTCCCCCCGAACGTGGCAAGGCTCTTCTTCACTCTCGCAGCTGCTTTATTTTTCGCTTCCCACCCCGCCGCGGCCATCTACGAGGTCGGCGAGTCGTCTGCTCCGCACGCCGACGAGGTTTTTCCCTCTCCTTTAAGGTCGAATGACCCCTGCTATTGCGGCGACCAGACGCTATGGGAGATTTTCGTCCGGTGGCGGTGGCACGAGCCCGATTCCGAGGTGCCGGTGGTCCCCCAGGACTTCGTCGGCTGTGCGGAACGGATAAAATTCGACGAGACCATCGGCGCGCCCTTCGTCACGCGCAGCTACCGCGAGGACGCGATGTGCCCGGCGGACCTGGCTGCCAACGCCGTGCGCTGCAGCCGGATGGAGTTGGGGCCGGACCACGCGCTACTGACGCACGCATTCCGCGAGGCGGCGGTGGACTACGTGCAAATCGCGGGGATTCCCTGTTTTGACAACACGCCGTACTCAAAGGTGTTCGGCATCACGGCCGCCCAAATCGTGTGGAACTACGAAACCTTCGGCCGCATCGTGAGCGAGAAATACCTGGAGTGGTGGGAGTACGCAAAATACGAGTGGCGGCGCGAAAAGGGAGGGCGAAGGTTCGGGGGCGAGATGGAATTGCGGCAGTGCCCGGTGCCCGGGGAGGACGTGATTTTGCGGCAGGAGGATGTGCACTTGGCGGCGGACGGAGGCGGAGGCGAGGGTGAGATGGGGGTTGTAGTTGATGGTGGGATCGAGGAAAAAAGGAAGGAAGAGACGGTGACAGCCGATTCAGTTGCAGACTCTAGCTCTATTGATGGAACTCGCGCGATACTTACGCAACTTGAAGAAGCGGTGGTTGCGTCTGACGCGTCGAGCGACGGAGTGGACGACGCGCAAGCCGCGGGAGAGGATGCGGTAAAAAAGGTAATCGACGCAACGCAGCTGGCCGAGCGGATCCGACGGATTGGGCGAGTGCTCAGAATGGAAGGAGTGGCGGCGTCGAACGCAGAGGCGGTGGACAAGGGTGTGACGATTTCATCGCTGCAGGGATTTGCGGAATCCAGAACCGTGACGCAGCTGGTGGAAACATTCGCGCATGAGCATACCGCGATGCTGGCCCTCGATGTTGAAGTCGCGGCATCGGAGGAAGCGCCTGCCTCGTCTTCCTTTGGGTCGTCGTTGGAGCGGCTTCTGGCTGCTGCGTTGGCGAAGCTTCCCGCGTGGGCACAGGAAAACGTAAACGCAAGCAACAATTTCTTTGCACCCAGTCTCGCAACGTTCGTAAGCGCGGTGGAGAAAGAAATATCCACGTACGTGAACACGATGCAAGTGGCAGAAATCAGTGGTGATCATCAGTCGGAGCATGTGCAGCTGCTCTGCGCCTTGCCGCTCGTGTGGCCGGCAGAAAGAGATTTTCGCCGCGCAATTCTGGACACTTGGGGTCGTCCTCGTGCACCTTTGCCTTCGGCCGGGATGAACGGAAAAAATGCCGCGCAAATGTCTTCTTGCGACGAGGTGCTGTTTTTCGTGGCGCCGCCAGACGGGTTCTGCGAAGACTTCTGCGCCGCGCGAAAGGAGGAGCGGCGGCAGGCCCAAAGGGGGACTCCACCGCAGGCGGGAGTCGAGCTCAGCCTGTCTGATGTGGCCTCTGCGCGCGACGTCCTTACTGGTCGCCGCCTACTTTTCTCACCACGACGACAGGATGAAAAGAATTTCGGCACAACCAACACAAATGCCGCCGCCACCGCACCAACGAACGCCACAGCCACCAAGTCGCTCGAAGACCTGGAAATGGATTTGCTGTGCGAGGCGGCGCCTCAGAGCGAGGTAGAACCGAGCACGCAGGAGAGCGGACTGGACCTGAGGAACAGCACCACGTTCCGATCCGGAGGAGGAGATCACCGTTCCGACTGGTGCCTTCCGTTCGGCGTGGTAAACCTGCGACGGTGGTTCCCACAGATCTCTGCCGACCGCACCGAGTTCAGCTACAAGTACTCCGATAAGGACTTCTCCTGGGGGAAGAAAGTGGGCGCGGATCAGGACAAGAACACAGTCCCAAAAGTGCTGCACATGATCCAGTTCATCCAGAGAACGCTGCCCGCGTACGTCTTCGGCGACGATAAAGATGAAAATCTCGGTTTGCAGACGAAGCTCAGTCGACTCCTGCACCAGTACTTTGCGATGGAAGAAAAAGGGCAGGAGCAGCGTGCTTCGGGAGGCACGAACGCGGTGGACGACAACTCCTCCGACCGAGCACGGCTCCAGGTGGAGAGAGCCGCGTTTTTGCAGTTCGTGGCAGACGCTCGCCTGGAGTCGGACATTTTTGTTACGAATAAAGCTCACAAGGATCTTCATAAGCCGGATAAGGTCGGTGGAGCGCCAACAGGCAACCTCGCCAGCACACCAGCAGCCCAGGCTTCGGCCTCCGCTTCTTCTTTCTGGACCTGTCGTCTCGAGCGCGACACTTGGTTTTTCCCCTCGAATTTCCGGCGGCTGGTGAGCTCGCGGAAGCTCGCCGTAACCGACTGGCACAACCTTGGCGTGGCCCACCTGTACGAGCTGTGGGACGGACGGCGCCCCTGGAACGACGGCGGCCCGGGCGTTTGCCTCTCCGGCGGCGCCCTCGACCGGCTCGCGCGGTTTCTGTGGAAGATGGAGGACCACCTCAACACGGAATTGGACGGCTACTACGGCCTGCTACCCGGGCTGGATCCGGAGCAGTGCCAACCGTACGCGAAGGGGTTCCGCGAGGACAAGTTTCTGAACGCGTGCCTCTCCGAGGCTCGCGTTTTCCCCGACGCGTTCTCAATAGCGCCGCCCCTACATGTTGCTACTGTGAGCGATGCATCAGCATCCACTTCCACCAGCAACATGAACGTGGTCCGCGACGAGTTCGGGCGCGACGCGTTTGTGATTGTGCCGTACGAGAGATACTACGCGTACGGGTTCCCCGTGAACAATCCGATGCGCGGTTGGATCCACCGGGAAAACCCGTCGTGGAACTACTTCAAGGGCCGGACGGGGCAGTTTCTGCACTGCAGCGGCTACCCCGGACGGATGCCGCGACTGGTGTGGAGCAACTTCCCAGTCAGCTTCAACAGCTTCAAGGAAATCGACTGGTTCTACGACATGCAGCGAATGCTCGGGGAACGGGCTCGTGTCGAAGATGTTGAAAAAGATGAGTCTATAATTTGAGTCCGCTTTCGGAAAGCGACGCCGATGTTGGCGAACACAGTGCGCAAAATTGAAACTTCCGATGCATCGATGCGTTCCCCTTGGTTGAGAAGCAAGTAGGCACTTTTTCGATCTAAAGCATTTACTTCTCTATGTAAGTAAGTATATCGTTAATCGTTTATGGTTTGATGTTCGAGCTCGAGCTATGCGTGTTCTGCATAGCGAGCTGAACCCTCCACGGTCACGTCTACTGGTGCCTCTGCTGCAGTCTTTCTTCTTTCGGTGCGCGTGCGGGGTACATTCCTTTGCACCTCGTAGTTCGTCGCCTTGCGTATGCGTGTCTGTTTTCGCTGCTCGGTCCACGTGGCTCGTTCGTAAAAAATTGTGTAATCGGATGTAGTTCTACTCGGTTGATGCGGCTCGTCGTGGTTCTCTTGGCCTTGGCCGATCGTCGGCATCGTCGTATCGTTGCAGATTCATCGTGTATCCTCGCGTCCGCATTCCCTCCAGGGAAAGAATGTTTTTTTCGGCCCCATCGACTGTTGCATGAAGGTCAAAACGAACGCGAACCCAAAATGATAAATTGAGATGGCATCTTCTGGTAGTGCAGAGCAGCGGTTTACATTACAAACAACGAACTACAAGATGAATGGAAGAAAGCCTTTAATGAAACGGTCGGCCGCGCCGCCGGGGTCGTAGAGTTTCTCTCACTTACACTTCGAAACGAAACAGCTAACCCCAGCTTTAGAGCAAGGGCTATCTCTGCTGCAGCACGATGGAGAACTCTCCTCGGGGCTCAGCTGCGGAAAGGAATTATGGGGCGATTCCAGTCCGAAAATCAAGCAGAAAGACGAGGGGCACGACCCCTCCCAGGAGGAGAGAACGAGACCCGGAGGACGACTCAGGTATCAATCCTACTTCCTAGAAGTGTTACGTCTTTATCGGTGAGCCTCACAATCTCGAAATTCAATCGATCCGAGGTCTTCTAGAGGGCAGACGATGATCCGGAAGCTTCTACCCACCAATCATCGATGAGTAAAAATGAATTATCCATCGTTCTTCAGATTCCTCCTGTTGTGCTGATCTTCCCTGCTGGGCCGTTGTGCTGATCGTGGCTGGGAGTATTTTGCTCGCGGTGATCGGGTGGCTCGTTTTGTACGCCCGCGTGATCCGCCCGCCCCAGATGTGCGTGAAGCAAGGCAGCCCGCTTCTGACGCAATTGCGGCCGAGCTGCGGGGACCACCCCCAGCCAGAGAACAGCCACTTGGGGTCCGTGGTTGGAGGTGTATTCGGCAATTTGGTGAAGGGGGCCGTGCGATCGGTACAAATACTATACCTATACTTTTTTTGCGCCAATATCTATGCATTGATTTTGAGCAAGAAACTACACGGCTATGAGCTTATTGGGCTTTGTAGGCTGAAAATGAACATGATCCTGATCGAAAGCGAAACAATGACTAGCAATAGCTTTTATCAAACTGTCGACCAGGCTACCGACAAGATGGGGGTCGTCGGTGATCTTGCCGACAGCGTACTGGACAACGCGTCGGGGTCGCTGAATGTCCACTCTGCGGAGGAGTGCAAGAGCACTTGCGAACGCGTGTACTGGTGCTACTACGCCAACTACTTCATTACATCTCAAAAAAATGCATTGTTAGACGCATCTTTTAAAAACGGCCAGCTCCATCGCCTCCAGTTCATCCGGCACGCGCTCGTGGCCGTTCCTTTTTTTGGCCCGTTTTGGGCGTTTTTTGGCCTCGTTATGAGGAGGACGCGATGCCGCCAGAAGAG
>RXOD01004039.1:0-30913 GCA_005223375.1 Amoebophrya sp. AT5.2 | reverse complement strand
GGCATTAGATCTTCGTACCAACAAAAGGCATACCCCAAAGAAATGGAGATCAAGGAGGTTCATTCTCAATATTTACGACGGGGACGGCGCGATCCAGCTACTTATATGCAATGTGGGTCCGGGTTCCGATCTTTTCCTGCGCAGTGCAGAAGTCAACGATCTCGATTTCGGACTCAAATGGCTTGAAGAAAGTCCTTGATCTTGAGGGTCCTTGTATAGACGAGTTCATTAAGAACAAGAAACAATGAATGAAGACCATTTCCAACCCGACACAGGACGAGGATAGGAGCAGATGGAGGAACAGGCTTTATCAAGCGAGTTTTTTCCGTACTTGGAGCACGGCATCAGCGACTCGCGTAGAAGCAGAGTAGTTACTGTTCTTGGAATTGGATAGCATCAGCATGGCTTTGGCTACTACAACTACCACAGCCAGACTAAGAAACTAACAGTATCTAAATCTAAGTACGTGTACGATTAACTTCTCGTTCTCAACCTAGCACCGGGGGGATACCCGTTTGCTGTGGCTCGAAGACCAGCTCCAGCAGGAATCAGTACTATACCTCTGTCAACCTCTACCTCGTCGTTCCACCACTGTCTTTCACTCACTCGACTCTCATTCTCTTGCTCTGCTCTGACGCTGTGTATCTCTAAACACGGAGACAGAACGAAGATCGGGAAAACGAAAAGATTGCAGCTACGGAAAGAAGAGACAGAGCGTCAGACGAAGAACTAGAACAAGGAAGAGACGTAGACAAGACAGCTGCAATGCCAATAGTTTTGAAGTACTAGAACAAAAACTCGAAGTACTCGCACTTGACAAACGTGAAATCGAATAACAAATCATCTAAACCCTAAACGGGCCGCCCAAACATTTACACCTCTTTTTTCGCGATGAATATCGCGACCTTTTTTATTACAACGAACTACTAGTTATAGACACACGACGACGTCTTTTCGCTATCTCGGCGTCGTCGCGGTCCGAATCCGCACAAGCTGAACAGCGTGAGTGTCCAGGAGATTGATAGATACGTTTTTATGATCAAATGGAGGCGTTGATGTTGTCTCCCTGTGCCGCCACGGTTTGCGGCCAGCACGACTTTTGCAACATGAAGAATACGGGGTCGCGGTGCCTGGGCAACTACAAGCACGACGAGAAGTTGCTTGGCGAGGACCTCTCCGTGTGCAGCAGTAACCACAAGAAAAGAACGAGAAGGATGAAAAAGCCAACAACAGATGCCGCACAACGACAACAGCGTTCTCAGCACGCAGGAGGGCTGGGAAAACCGAAAAATGGTTCCAGAGCAGGTGCGCCTGAGGACGAGCGGGAGTTGCACGATCACGAGCACGAGCACGACAAGGACAGATTTGATAGCAGGACGAGTGAAGACGAAGAGAGCGAGGGCACTCCCTCAACTAGAACTCCTGTATCCGAGCCGCTTTGCTCGCGAAGCCCTCGAGTCGGCAGGAAGTGGAAGGAGGACGAGGACCTTGAGGCCGTCCTGCTGTCATCGTTATCACGCACCAATTGTTCTGTGCCACCGTCGCAAACGGGGAGGCCGACTGGGGCTACAGATCATGGCCTGACGAAAAATGACAGCGAAGCCAATTATAGACCGCTATCGAAGATATCCGGGACCTCGAGCGCGAGCACCACCTGCCTCAGCGGGACAACCTCTCAGGTTGGCAGCAGCCTCGGCAACGCCATCAGCTGCAGCAGTAGCAGCTGCGACGAGACAGATCTTGTCTGCCTGCGCACCTCCACCCCGACCACAGCGCCGGGCAATTCATCGGGTGAACAAGAGGGTCTTCAACTTCATCTTCTCGCCTACGATATCTTTCTCAATGAAACGGAGGCCGAGCAGGCGGGGGCCCAACCTGCTGCAGTGCAGACGCATGGTCACAATGATAGCGATTGGGAAATTGAAATTGATGTTGAACAACGGAAACGAAGACCAGAGGGGCGAGCTGGAGCTGCCCGGGGTGGTCGCGCGCGGAGTCAGTCCTTCGATGCGGCCTCTTCGGCCGCGGAGGACTGGAGGGATCAGTTCGAGTGCTCGCTGAAGTTGAACAGGGGGTCGGACAGTGACACCCTATTCTTTCCGCATCCCGATCCCACTTCGCCGGGGCCCGGGGCGAGTGCCGACAGCATGAATTTTCTCGAAGATGAAGCTGCGAAGATAGACGTCCAGGGGTCTGATCATGAGATCTTTTTTGACTGGACTCCAATCAGGAGCGCTGCTGAGGGTGACGAGGCAGAAGATGGAGACGAGGGTCCTCGCGGGCTTGGAGCTGCGCAAGGTCGTGTGTGGGCTTTTGGTGAGAAGTCGCACCATAATCGCCCGCTGGGACCACAGGGTGAGGAAGACCTACCTCCACGGGGAATGCAGAGCGATGTTGAGAAAACCGTTCCAGAGCAGCCGAGGACCACGTCTGCTTTCCCGTTCGAAATGCAGCTGAAAAATGGGCTTCAAGAACTTCCAATTCCTGCGCTTCCGGAGGATTTGGGCGCAGGGTATTTTTTTTACGACGACGACGACGACGAGTTCGAACCCTTGGTCGTGGGGCCGGAGGAGAACATGTGCGATGGAGAGATCGAGGACTTCGCATACAGCCATCCGCATTCATCCCCCGGAACTACCGCCGCGGCCAACGAAGACGATAGTGCTCTTGACGACTTGTTCTTGTCCCCGAAGAAAAATGACTCTGCGCTTACTTTGGGTCCTCGTACAGGAACAGGACGAAGGGGCCGCGCACGGGCACGCAGTGATTCATTTCACGAAAGACACAGACCATTGAAACCGCAAGGACCCGAAGACGCGGAAGTAGTTGCAACTAATCGGAGGCTGGGGGCGCGGTCGCGGACGGCCCCCGCATGGCCCACACCGAACACAGCAGCTTTTCGTCTGCTTCCACTTCCCGAAACAGTGTTCCCGAAACACTCACTCCACTTCCCGATAGGGCAGACCCGTCACGTCGCGAATCGGCGGATGCGATCCGGCGTCTCGGAACACCCACTGCAGAGCATCCCGGAGGACCAAGAAGTAGTGCTGCAGGCTGGTCTAGTCGTTTCCGAGACCGAGACCAGCTCCGCCTTGCCCTTGCCCTTTCAAGACCAAGATGACGATGACGACGCTTTTCACGAGGAGCCCGAGAAGGCTGGAGGCGGGGGCCAGGTGTCCGTGCTGATAGATTTTGATGTTGTCGAAGAGGAAAAGAAAAATCCACGCGCGACACTTTCTGGCGCCTCTGTGCCGCTGCAAGCTGTTCTTGCGGTGAAACAATGCAACGAGGACCAGGCTGATGCGGGCGGAGCATCTGTTTCGAAGCAAGTCCAACAAGAGCTCCTGCGTGGGGACGAGGTGGAAATAAAAAATAGGCACGTACCTATTTTTAAGGCGGCTATGCCTAATGGCAACGCGGCTGAGCCACGGTCAGGACCGTCAGGTGGGTCCGCGTCTTCAACACCTTCTCAGTTTGCATCGCGATATCCCGCGTCGCAGCGGAAAGGCGGCCAGCACGAAGATTCCTCCGGAGTTCACGAGGACGGGGGCGATGCAGATTCCAACCGCAAGCGTGGGCCACATCATCAGCACCCGCATGCTGCAGCGTCGTCCATTCATGCAGAGACCACTCAACATTTCAAGATTTCCATGCTGTTCGCGCAAGTCGTTGTCACTCTGCTGTTCTCTGGGACGCTGTTTCTCGTGATTTGGGCCAACCGCATGGACACCCTCCTGGTCGAGCAGTGGCTACGCGACTGCTTCCACTACCCCGGCGTCGGTGCTCTTTTTGATGGGGCGCCACTGCGTCGAGGTCATGGGGAGGCACGACCGCCACGACCAGCATCTTCCCCTCGACGTCCCCTCCTAGCGTCTACGGCGCTCCTGCAGAGCCTGGAGCCAGGAGCAGGAGACGACTTCCAGCTGAAGCCTTTGAAGCTGTCCTTCCTTATCTACACGCAGGCGGCCTTCGTGGGTGCGAGTTCGGACCTGTTCACAGAGGACAACGGGGCCAAGGCGTGGCGGGACTTCGCCTGGCTGCAGGAAGTGCACCCACTCGGCAACGCACCGAAGGACTTCCTCGCGTTCACCTACGAGCAAGCGAGGGAGATAACCTTCAATTTCAAGGCCCTGCAGCAAATCGGCTTCCCATTTGCGCTGGTGCAGCTGGGGGTGCTTGCCGTGCTAGTGTTTGGCCTGCTCACGATAATGTGCATGGCACGCGTTCAGGAGAGGGACGTTGCTGACGTCGGAGACAGTAACACGGAAGAGGTGCTCCCGGCGAATTTCGTGGAGTTGGACGACGATGGAGAAGATGACTTTGAAGATGACTACACGATCGAAAATAACGACTCTGAGCATCCGGAAGGAACGTCGGCTGCGTCGGCGAAGCTGTTGCCGAAGTTAAAACGCGCTGGGGCGAGGTCGTATGACGAGCAGACGAGGGCGCTCTCGTGGCGTAAGTTCCTGCAGGAGAAGAACCTGCCGACGTTTTGGCTCTGTGCCAGCGTGGCGGCTGGCCTGATCGTGGTGGCCGTTTGTGTGGTGGTGCGGATCATCGTAGGCACAATTCTGCTGAACAACGTGGAAGAGACGTTGCAAAAACACATCTTCGAGGAGAACTATCCCTTGCTGGCGACGGGGCCGCTTCTTGGGGCCAGAGAGGGAGGTGGACAAGAACATGAGACCACCAGGGCCCCCGCTCGACGACAGTCAAGGTTGACCACCCCAGGAAGCATCTGGGCACTGGAAAGCGGCTTCATCGTCCTCGCACTCGCAGCGTCGGCCCTGATCACGTGGTCGTATTCCCGGCTGCCGCGCCCAGTAGTACCTGGGCGGCGGTGGGTGCAGCGGCAGCGCGCCGTCGAGGAGGTGTAAGCACCGGGTGGAAAAGAATGAAAGGCGAAGACGACACCTTCTAAGTAAGGAGCCACGATTACCCTAAAGCCTTAACCTGTGAAGAAAGCACTACGTCCATTTTTTCCCATAAATTGGCTCGCTTTTTTTATCGTGATGGTTTTACTTTCTGCAGCTCTTGCACCTGTTGGCACGGATTTCAGCAAATCCCTAGCCAGGAGAATGGACGCCAGGCGGCAGTAAGTCGGGCACTTTGTTTAGTGCTTAGTTTACAACTAATACATCTTCTACTACGGGAACGGGCCGAACTCTTTGCGTTGCTCCTGCGTCTACTGCCGACAGTATCACTAGAGCAGTAAAGGTAAAGCCCGTCAGCGCTTCCCCTTTTTACCTCGGCAACGCCTGCTCTACCGCATGCGCCGCCACCTACTCCTACGACGCTGCGCCAGAGGCACCAGACGACGCGGCATGTTGTGAAGTTTTTTTCTCTCATGACTGAGAATCAATCTTGACACGTTACTCCACTTTTTTTGTCTGATGTCACTTCCGCCGCGTCTTTTTTTTCGCTATGTGGCTGCATCTATGTATTGGGCGTGGTGCGAAGATTTCCTTTGATTAGTAGAGGAAGCCCAGTGCGCCTCTCTCGTACTTCATCACGAAGGATCGTGACCGTCTCCGCGCCTGACACCGGACCGACCCTGCGCCTCGTTTTCCTGACAGATCAGCGATGACGATCGATGTGTTCTTTAGGTTATTAGGACGTGGACGCATAGCTGAGTGTTAGGATAGTCTACTCTAGGTCGACCCGGTACCAGTACCACTCACATTTGTTATGATCACGACTTTGGAAGCAACTTTCTTACAACCAGGACGACGCTCAGTATGTATGATCGTGAGCCATAATATGGATTGACGATCGCGTTCGCGGAAGCTAAAAAGTTGTAAAGTAGTTTACCTTCAAATTTCATATTGATTTTGATTTGATGAAAGAGTGGTTAGTAGTAAATGCGACGCCTTGACACACGACACTGTCACAGACACAGGCACACACAGAACCACTGCTGTGATCGGCAACTACGAGGTCGAGGGAGACGGATTCCAAGCACGGAATGCCAGTTCGTTCAGGAGCAGGGTCCTAAACGCACAATGAAAATAAATCTATCAGCACGGAGGGGACGACAAATCCAATCACATTCACACGTAGACTCACAAGCAGTGATGCAGATTTCATTTGTCGGAGGCTGTGCCTCTGCCTGGTCTGATAAATATTCATGAACTAACCCCGCCTCGCCACGACCTTGTTCTGAGCTGAGGCTGACAGACTTACTTTCATCTTATATAAAAGTTCCTCGCACGACTCTGGTTCCATAAGTAGTTTCTTGCTTCTTGCAGTTGATGTGGTTGGTATCAGTGCAGTCCGGGGCTGCTCAAATTTGCCGGAGATAAATGGGCTTCCCCACCCCTCCAGGCCAACCTGCTGGCCAAGCTCCGCATTTGTGACCCCGCTCTAAAGCAAATTATAATGTGACGAAACCTATTTGGAGAAGGAGAACTTTCTTGTCTATATTGTTTTTCCGAAAGAAAACGACGACGGACACCTTTCCGCTGACGAAACGTACAAACACGTGTAAAAAATGCTATCCGATACAAATGCATCGTGGAGAAGACGAAGACCACAGGCGCAGGCCGCCGGTCATTCTCGTGAACGAGCCCGCGTCGCACTCCAAGACGAAACCGAGCATGGTGTTGTATTTCTTGTTCGCCGGCGACAAAACCAATCTTCAATTTTTATTCAAGTACGTTATAGCGCACTGTTGCAGCGCTCAGGCCAGGGCCACTAGATGCGATTAGCACACGACGGGAGTTTCCAGCAACGTCTCTGTCCAATCAGGATGCTTCGAACAAAAAATTCGGAAAAAGAAGAATCACGACTCATATGAAGAGTCTTTCCGTGTGATGGCCGTGATCAAGATCAAAATCGTGCTGTATGTATCCATAATGTTGAGCATGTCCATGTGCATGTGCATGATCAATAACACTAGTATCGAGGTGGAGGTGGACATGTTGGTCATGGACATGGACATCGTCATCGATCGGTCGGGATCGGTAATGGTAAAAGCGGACGCCCGATATTAAAGGAATGAGCCGATGTTAAAGGAATGTCTGTCGTGTTTGTGCGAGTCTCAAAGTTGAAGCACCGGCCGGCGGAGGCGGGCTATCTCAAATATCGGTTTGCTGCAATCCCAATCGCAACTACGATAAGTTGTTGTCGGTGATGAAAATATAAATCATGGATGCATGAGATCGCACCAGAAAATCGTGGTCCGGCTCGAGACGCCACGGAAACAAAATAAAAAAATGGACGGGCGGAATGACGCCGCCAGTTCGTTGCTGGAAGGTTTCGACTGAGCCACTAGCACTACTCCGGCGCCCACGACACGAAATCCCATGCTAAATCTGAATGGCCTTCAGACACCGTCGCCGACGTTAAGTTACATTTTCCCCTAAACTCACACTATTTTGGGAAGCAATTGAAAGCTTTTCTACGCAAACCATTAGAAAACGGCCCTGACTTCTTACAACTACCACCTTCGACCGCTTGCTTCGAGCCTACTTTATACAACTAGTACCTTTAAGTGTCGTTGACTTTTACGATAACGAAGCAACAGACCTCTATACTTTCCTCATCAACAGGTAAATCAACTCATCAACACACCGTAAAGAAGTAGCCACAAGAAAGCATCCTAAACTCGGTTGGTTCATCATCCATCGTTCTTGTTCGAGATCATGGCCTCTCAGCCTCAGGGATACACGGCGGGGCAGCAGCCCGCCCCGCCCGTGGTTGTGGTCCAGCAGCGCCCCGCGACCCGCGTCATCGTGCAGCGCCCCGTAGTGGTGGACGACAAGGCGGAGTTCCTTCGTGTCGCGGCGCTCGTGTCCCAGATCACCTTTTCCTTCTTCACGTCGCTGTACATTTACATGTTGATCTACGGCGCCGGGCGGACCGATGAGGCGGTGAAAGCTCAGCTTGTTATCGCGGCACACGATATTCAACTGGGGCGGGACGGAGTATTCCACATGTCGTGGCTGGTCTATTTGAGTGCTGGGTACCGGGACCTCCTCGGGACGTCGTGGACGCATGTCATTCTCATGTTCACAATCGGCATAGCCATCAACATCGCGCGATGCACCCGAATGTTCTTCGTGGTAAAAAGCTATTTCTGTTCAATCTTTGCTTTTTTGAATCTCCATGTCCATATGCGACCAGATATCAATTGTGTGTGAGCCCACACACGACGAGAATGCGGTGGATCCGGAACCTTTACGCTTCCCGCCCGAGAGTCCAACTGGGCCAAAAGAAAATGCGCACTCAGCCTAAGTAGAGCCTAATGCCAAATCCAAAATAGGTTGCAGCAGCTTCCTTGCGAAAGCGAAAAGTGATCGGGAGTTGCGTTAGTGTCCCGCGTGGTTGGACATGGTATCCGAGTCCCATGATGTTCAAATTCAAATTTTCCACCACACTCACACACAAACTAACACAGAGCACGCGGAAGTCCGTCGGAACGATTGTTTTCCTGTCGCTCATTTCCGTCGCGATGCTGACTGTATTGAGTCTGGCTTCCTACCGCGTCGCGCAGGTGAGCAATGCCATCAGCCTGCACAACACGTCGCTCAACGGGGCGGGCAAGGGGTTTCAACTTTCGGTACCTAGTACTTCTACTTATATTTTTTTATGCGCCTTTTGCTTTATTTCCTTTTCGTTTCCTCGCTGAGGAAAATGAACAAATTTTGATTTCATGAAGAGGATCGCAATCTGTTTTGCTATTGAAGTGCAACCGCCTCCGCCTCGTCCGTAACGATTTTAAATCGAAGCGATGATGACGATCATCTACGTAAACGGGAAGATTTGTGTTTAGTGGTCAACTTCCAGCAGGACGTCGCAGGACATGATCATGCTTGTCACAAGCCGAAGGAATCTTTTTTTAACAAAATAAAATGCTCGCACAACACCAAAAAAAAAAACAGATGGGTCCCACGTGGTTGATCGACATTTGGGCGATGCTTCTGCCCCTGGTGTGCGTGCCTCTGCTGATCGTTGGCTGGGTAAAGCTGCCGGACGGAACACAGCAAGAGAAGCAGGCCCAGTACGAGCGGACGTATGGATCCGATGCAACGGTTTAAAAGCATATTTTTAATCACTTTTATTTATTTACAACACGACAACAAGCCTTACGGCTACCTAGCAGTGAAGTGACGCTGTCGAGGATGACGACCAGCACAAAAATTGAGTTTATGTTCGGGACCTAGTATGGTGCTTCGATGAGAAATCAACGATTTTCGATTTTATTTCGATCGTTGAAGAACGAAGACGAACTTGCTGGCGGCCATATAAATATAAATCCTATTCCAACTTTACGCGCCCCAACGCCACAAGTCACGGCACCACTGTTGTACGATTCTCATTCATAGCTTTCAAGCTACCACACGCTGCCTAATTGATGACGAAATGATTTCGAATTCGAGATGAATTTACGGCTTTTGTTTTGGCTTCTACATATAAAAGTAAGAACTCAGCGACCGTTATGAACGTGATGCTCATGCAATGCTCATGTAGGGCTAGGCGAACACCAGAAGAATCCAAGTGCCCATGCTTCTTTCAGCAGTAGGACCATGGGCAGGCTAAAAACGCTGGCACTCCCCTTGGAATTTTTTCAGAAGAGGAGTAGGTGTAGGACGATGGAGGAGCTTTCTGGAGCTGGAGGCCCCCCCTATCGCTCGCTAACCTAACACTCAGTGGTATATCTACTTATCATTTCCACGCATGGCCACCCATCGCAAACTCTATTGAAAAAACCGTTTTGCCCGCATGCGCATGATCACCAGCCATGAATCACATCACAAAAGAACTTAGGCAGAACAAGCGATATCTACATCTAGTATGTAATTTTGAGATACAGGATGCTCTATCTATCCAGTCGGTCGAGGTCCATGACGACCGTCTGCTCCCAGCATGAGATCCCAAAAACTACTTATAAGTACTCACGTGAGTGCTCCATTCTTCGAGGGGGCGTTTCGGCGAGGACACAACGATGGGCGCGTTTGAAGAGATGACGAGGAAACGCAGCCCGATGTCCTCCGACACCGGCGACGTACCGTCACATACTAGAACGAGGTAGTCCAAGAACAAAAACATATAATGCCACGCGGAACGCCAACGTGTTCGAGTTCTTGAAGTCGTTTCCTACTTTACTTTGTTTTTGGCTGATTGAAAAATATGAAAGAATAGATTACAACATTGCGAACAAGATGTTCCGATCACTTTTCTAGCGCGACAGCGTCACGCTCACGTACTCTTCAGTTTTGGCGTGGGACATTTTGGCAGCCTGGTTTCGTGTGGACCTCTTTGGCGGCTTGTCTCTGTTCTTTGTTTTCCAGTCACATCATGACCACGACTCGCGACGTTGTTTACTCTCGGCTGGCGGCCCATCAAAAACGTGCTGTCACTGTTGCGTGAGGCATCGTCGCGGGCCAGCAGGATGCGATTACGAAGTCCCATCTTCTTATGGCCGCTGTTTCTCGGCCGCATTTTCTCTGTACCGGAAGGCACTACCAGCAGACCTCCACTTCGACTTCCACTTTTCGACTACGACTGCGAGGCCCCCGACGAGCACGCGACCGTGGCAAATGTCCCAATCGGGCGGCCGCGTCAAACAATGCCGTTGCCGTCGAAGTGGAAGGCGCTGCGCTTGCTGTTTGTCACGACAGCATCAGCACCGTCGGACACAGAGACAGACCGAGAGCCAGAACGAAAACATCAGGATGACCGGGAAAGTCCGCTCTCGTTCGCGGCAGGAGGTCCGTCCAAGGAGAAGGAGGACGATGTCGAGGCGAACGAAGAGCGCGCGCGCGCAGCAGTCAGTCGTGGAGGTATTGGACACGTGCTTGGGCACGCGTTTCCCAGTTCCGCTTCCCTGAAAAAAGCGCTTCGCCGGTCTGAGCTGTACCCGTGGTGGCTGACGGTTCTGCGGAACAAGCACGACAAGGCGTTCCGACAGTGTCCGCTCGGGTACCTCGCCAGCGTCATCCTGCACGAGCAGCAGTTTGCCGACGACGAACTACACCAAGACCCGGAAGTCGCACGCGTCCTGGGGGGAGGACCTCGGACACGGATTCCGACTGCCGCTGCGGTGTTTAAGCGCGTCGTCCTCGAGAAGAAAGTTCCGTTCATCGCCCTGGTCGCGACGCAGTGGCCCCTGTTTGAATTACTGTGCGAGGGGAAGGAACGCGACAGCGACACGACGAGCAGCAGCAGGAGTACTTCTCACAGACTTGAAGATGTTGTGCTCGAGACGGATTTCACTCAACGCGACCAACTCATTCGAAGTGTGCTGGAGGGTGGAAGCGGAAGTTCTAGGACGGGTAGTACGTCAACGTCTGATGCTGATGAAGGCAGAATCATGCAGCCCCCTCCCCCACCAGTTCAGCAGCATGGCCATCTTTCTTCGTCTTCGCCGTCAGAGTCGGAATCGCCGCCATCTTCGTCCCCCGGCGTTGTCGTTGACGGATCGCTCCGCCTTCGCGCGGCACTTCGGGAACATCTCCACGCGTCGCTGAACCGCAACCAGTGCCGGTCCTTTCGTGGCGGCGGCGGGGAGATCCCCGTGGCGTACTTGCAGCGGAAGATTGCGGAGCTCTCGGCGTTTTCCTGGAACCGGGACGGCACGATCGCCGGCCCGCTGCGCTACCTGAAGGAGCTCGACCCGTTGATCTCCGATGTCTTCCTGCACGCGGGGCTGTGGTCGGAAACCATGTCGTCGGCGGAGTTTTTGCAGAACCTCCAAGTGCACACGTGCCCCACGGGCGCCCTCGCGCTGACCGGCATCGCCTGTCTGCTGTCGATGCTGATCGTGCCCGGCAACCTGCAGATGTTCGCCGACATCAGCCAGCTGATTCTAGAGCACAGAATGGACGCGCTCTTCGATACCACAAGCTTCAGCCACACGGCCTGGAACACGTTTTGCGTACTGGCGGCGCTGGGAAGCTTCAAATTGCGCCGGTTTGGGGACAACTGGTTTGACGTGGAGGCCGAGGAGATGTATGTTATGAGGGCGCTCGACGAAGCGGCTGTGCAGCAGCACGCTGTCCTTGCTAGAGCTGGCCCGACAGGAGAAAAAAATGAACACGCACAGGGACAGCGACAGGCAGCTGTGCTTTCCTCATCAACAGCGCAGCAACACGAGCCGGAACTGAAATTGAATACGGTAACGCGCGTGCGACGGTCGTCGGAGTCCGAGGCGCCAGAATACATCGAACAAACAGTGTACGCCGAATCCTCAGAGTGCGTGGTTGGGCATCGGGCGGCGGCATTGGATGCTCCAGACGCGGACGTCCCCGACACGATAGAAATGACGTCGTTTCTCATCGTGGGATGTCCGAAGAGAGATGCCGCTGGTGGTAATATGGAGGGAGTTATACCGCCTGGGACGCAGGTGGAAAAAATTTCTTCACCACCGCCCGACAAACAGTCCCAATCCTTGACACAGTGGCTGCTGAAGATCCAGGTTCGGGCTCAACTGGTACATGAGAAAGAAACGGTCGTGGAGCCGGGAGCAGCCGGAGAAGAGAGCGCCGCCTCCTTCGACCCTGCAAAAACCGTTTTTCTTACAGCGGTTGGCGGAAAGACGTACCTGAAGCACTTCTCTGCCTGGACGCAGGCGTTTTTCGAGCGCGGCATCGGACGGCTGCTAGCAGTCGTCGCGCTCGACGGAGAAGCGTTCGGGAAATGCGCAGCACACGGTGAGAAATTGCCGCAGTTGCACTGCATAGACGGCAACAGGAAGGGCGACGCCGTCTTCCTGAAATTCCGTTGGATCCCTCTGATTCTTCGATGTGGATTCAACGTCGTGTGGACCGATTTCGACGTTTTCTTCTTCCGCCCTCCGCTCGAGGTGGTCAATACGCGGCAAATCTCCGTCCCGACGATTTCGTCCTCGGACGTCGCAGACATCTTCGTGACAGAACATTACGATGGGCGGTGCCTCAATAACGGGCTGTTTTTCGTGAGGGCAAGCCCGAAAACCGTCCGGCACTTCATGCACTTCCGCCGGTGGCTGTACGAGAACCCGTTCGGTGACAACCAGAACGGCTTCGACGCTTTCCTCGGCCACAGCGTGAGGGAAAGCTTCCTCCCTCCATACCTTGCGAACGTCGAGTCGGGGTTGAAGGTTGGGTTTTTGGACGTGGAAAAACAATTCGCGTCCGCGGAGGGCTGGCACGGTGACGTCGACGGTGTAGTCATGTTCCACTTTTGGTCGAGCGACTATGCGAAGGCAGATCAGGCCAGCCGATTGCAGGGGGAGGAGCTGAATGACGGTGACGTTCAGAAGAGTCAGGGCCAACATCTGAATCAGCCCGAAGGTCCTGAAAGACGTCCCGACGTAAATATGCGCAACAAGAAAAGCTTCTTTGACATGTTTTACGCTGCTTTCGAAGAGGACTCAGGTCAGGGTCTCGTCCAGGAACGGGAGGCGGGGAACCAAAACTTAGCGACTGACACTAATGGTATTGAAATGAAAAAGAAGATTCTGTTGCGTTATCGCAAAGACGAACCGCGACCGCCGCCCGAAAGTTGTGCGGTTCTGACCGCAGGGGCGCAGGGCATCGTAGCGTCCTACCATGGCGAAGAAGCCGTGGAATGGACGATCCCAGAACCTGAAATCGCAGATCGGGAACGAGCACGATTTGTGGACGAGCAAGCAATTTTGCATTCGGTGCTCGAGGAAGAGGACGAATCAGAGCAAGAATTGCAAAGCTGCGATACTGAGGCGATGGTGGAAGTTGACGACGCGCGCTCGCACTGCAGCGAGATACAGGTGGAGGTGTTCCCAAACTTTTACCTGACCGGGTGTTTTCTACTTTCGCGCCCACATTGCCGTTTCAATTCGATCAACAAGTTCGAGTTCCGGGTTCAGCTCTGCTCTACGTAGCGAGGACGCTGTCTGTGCTGTCTTTGCCGGCGGGCGGGCATGATCGTGATTCACGTGTATCTGCGTCGTGGTGATGATCACTTGTTACTCAGAGGGCGGGCTTGGATCAATTCATGGGACTGTGTTGTTTGGGCGGGATTAAGGGGATCAAGCAAAGCATATGAATCTGTACCTCTACCTGTAGTTGAAACAATAAAAAGTGCATGATTTTTCACATTCAAGAACAAGACGAAGTTGAGGTTTAAGTTTTAACGAAACCCATACGGAAACCAATCGCATTCGTCATGACCACCATGATACAACAAGTCTGGTAGCATGGCACTTCAGTTTTTTTCATCGCGAGTAGAAGTAGGCCGCACTTCATCCATTAGAATTAGCCAGGAGCCTCTGCTCCTTTACGTCGGATCGCGACATGCTGAACTTTCTGGAGACTTATGACTGCGATGGCTCTGGCACCGCGGACCTGACCAAGCGGCCGTTTGTGTCCGGCCTGACCCGCTACGTGACTCCGTACGAAGATTGTAGTTACGGGCATTTGTCGCACGGGCAGGGCGCTATCGCGACGGAGTTGCTGATCACACCGAGCGGGGACGGTATAACTTTAACTACAGTGAGTTACTGGTACAACATTTCAATCATATGGATATGTATGTCTCTAAAAAAAAAAGGTAGCCAAGCCGATCCGCTTGTGCTCCAGGAGGACATCGGATTGCAGGAGTTTGATGACAAGATGAGATCTGACGGCCCCGGAGAGCGGCCAATGAAAAGCTCGTCGTCACTGCACCGACGACCTCCAGCTCCACCCATGATACTGAACAGCAGGAAGAACAATCTGCCGACACCATCTCCAATCGTGGCACGCACACCCGCAGAACAGCAAGACAATCAGGAAGAGGTAGCGCGCAATCTGGCCGTGACGCGGCTGGCGCGCCAACTCCGGCGGCACGAGTCCGAAGACAGCTCCTACGCGGAGCAGCTCCTGCAGCAAACTCGTGCGAACGCGGCTTCTGGAGGTGGCGGCGCGAAAAGCTACTTCTCCTTCCTGAACTCGTACAAGAAGGAGCCAAGCCCGAGCGACGCGGAGCAGCAGTGGAAGCATTTACTGCTGAAACCACCCATCGGCGCAGGTGCGCTGAGCATGAGCTCGGGACCACTGCGCGAGATGTCCTCGGAGAACTTGAACGGGAGCTGTTCGAAGTCATCGCGCCCGGGGTCCAGGGGCGGTTCGAGGGCGCCGTCGATTACGTCCCGACGAGGGGAGGTGGCGTTCTCCACATCTTCAAGGGGGCCAGACGGGTACTCCTCCACCAATCCGTCGGCACTGCCGACGCCAATCGACGGGGGCCCGGAACAGGTGGACTCGAAGAAAAGTACGCCGGTCGAAAACTTCGTGAACTTCCTGTACCGGCCGGTATTGCGTTACTCGGCGACGGGGGAACCATCCGGGGACTCCGACGCGGACCGCCTACCGAGCAAAAATGTGTCCGAAGACGATCTTGTCGCGGGAGCTCTTGCGACCTGTACCATCTTCTGCGACGACGCTGCAGTTGTTGCGGACCAGAAGCTGCGAGAAGCACGTACAGCCGAGAACGCGGGGCTGAGTCCCTTGCGCGCAAAAGGCCCGATGTCTTCCTTAGCCAGTCCTACAGGAAGCGGGGAGGGAGGATCTACTTCGCGCGCGGATCTCGACAGCGCGCGATCGCGCATTATTTCTTCGCTGGGAAAGGCGAAGCAGGAGCTAAAATCGCTCCCAGGGAGCAGAACAACGACGCCGACTTCGACGACGGAAGCCAGCGCGGGGAGCAGCTCGTCGCTCAACACGATTTCCACCTCGTCGTCCATTGTAGCACCCCCCGCACAGGTCCTGCACGGTAGCGGAAGCGGTGGGAACAGAAGAAGCAGAGGCAAGCGCAACCCCGAGCGGGAGAGCAGTACCCGAGACGGACGAAAGAAGAGCAAGAGCGGCAAAATCGCGAGCAGTGAAGCTCAAGACAAGAGCGGATCCACTTCTCTTGCGACCGACGTGGGCGTGTCAGATCAGGCGGATGCAATGATCTTCCACGACGCGGTTGAGGAAAGAGATGCACTCTCCGCGGTAGGTTCGTGTCTCACTCTCAAGCGGATGGTTTGCATCGGCAGTCGGTTGGCTCTCAAGGGTGTGGCTTACTCGCTCGTGGCGTATCACGGGCTGCAGTTTGTCGTGAATTCCATTGTGGACGCGGAGTTTGGCGGGCTCGGATCAGACGCGACCGACAACACTGCTCAGCTTTTGTAGAATCTCCACGTACAACTTCTACGACAACACTGTTTGTACAAGGGGGACAAGAAGTACATCCGGCACATCCGTTCGCTCGTAGTAGTACAGCGTACTTGCTTTTTTGATCAACATACCATCGATCTGGTGCAAGAGATAATCCGCTTCGGCCTTCGGCAACAAGCAAGAAGTGCTTATGTTGAAGTTCTTGATCCTGTTCTTGTTTATTATAAACGTGTTTATGCCGCGAAAAACAAAAGCCAAACGATGTTGCGAAAGGATCACCATGCATTACGATTTCCGTACGCTCTCGTCACTTCCGCCGCGGCGAGCTGCTGTATGCCTGCGTGAGATTCGTTTTCGAAAGTCATCTGTGACTGTGGCTGCTCTCTCAAGCAAACTCCATCCATCCATCCAAGCTCCTTGCTGCACTCTTCTACTCGCTGCGTCACTGCTCTCGTCAACATTGGACTGCCTTCGTTGTTATCACCGCAGCTTTCCTCAGGCCACATTTTCGATTCCGAACATCACCATTGATTTGCTTGTACTTTTTCCCTATACGAGGAGAAAACGGCACCGCAAAAACACAATGGTGCAAACCCAGAGCCCTGCTTCGCCTTCGCCTTCGGGCCTACGTAGCGCGCCCGCACGCCGCTGCTCGTTCTACCTGCCGTTGCTAGCGAGCGCCACCGGCGCGTCCGCGTGGAAGTTGGATGCGTTCAGTAACGACATCGCCAATACCGTTACGCAGGTCGGGGAGGGGCTTTTCGGCAGCGGCAAACCCGTCCCGTATGAGGTCACAGCCGGCGGGCACGAGTACACGTGCCCAGGGAGTAGGGCTTGGATCCATCACGCCTCGTGTGCGGCCACGTTTGAGATGAACGCCGACTGCGACCTGGTGAAGGATGAGGTACTCGCGAGAGTGGAGGGAAAAAACGGATGGGAAGATCCGCACAATCATGGTATACCGTTACTATGATCTACTTCGTTCACGTTCATACTATCTACCAGAGGACCTTGATGACGCTTGACGGTGCGGCATGATGGTTCCCCCGCTGCTCTGATATCTATGAATGCATGCTCCTGGTGCATCATCTACTTCAATCTCAATGCGCGTGGTGGTCTTTCTGTAAGAAATCTTAATGTTCTTGTTCTTTCCCTCCAGGTAAGTACTCCGTGCTGCATGACGACCCGAAGAAGAAGATCCTCTCTTTGCAGCGCGACACGAATTCCACGCCCAAGTACACGGACCTGATGCTGCTCACTTTCATTAGTACAGCTGAAGATACGACGTGCTCCGTTTCTGCCTGCTCCGAGTCGCAAATCACGTCGTACCTCGATTTCTCGACGAACTACTGCAACCTGCGCAACCTGCTGTGCGGGTCCAAAACTTCGGGATGCAAAACGGCGAAGCACGCGGAGCTCGAGATCGTTAAACAGGACTTGGACGATTGCGCGCAAAGCGACGCGATGAAATGTAGCAGCGCGACGCACGGCGCCAGCGCCATGGTCAAGCACGTTGCTGTCGCTACCGGCACCGAGGTAGAGATCCAGAGCCATCAATCTGCCGGACTACCCAGCGAGGCAGCAACGCATTCGTCCTCACCCGAAGAAACTAGAGCAGGAGCGACAGGACGACCAGGAGACTTAGACGACGCGGTTGATTATAGCACAAGCAGCAGCACCAGCAGCGCCGCGGCCAAGGAGAGTGAAGTCAAGGACGAGCAGTAGAGACAGGGCACGCGCACGGGCGTCCGGCTCCAGATGAAGATGTTGAAAAGGGCGAAGAGCGCCCGGGCACCGCTCTAAGCTCTGAGGTATTGCACACGTCTGCCCCAAGCAGCACCGCGCCCTGTCTGGCGTCGCTTCTGATTGACTTTTGATCGCATTTGATCGTACTCTACTTAAAGTAGAGTACTAGAACAAAATAAAAGCTAAAGTACAGAACAAGAATCTTCGGTGTTCATGTTCGACGTAGTACATACTGTATTCGACGTTGCCGGCTAACTTCCACTTGATGGATGTTCTCGAATCGACACTGGTCTTGCTGATGTTGTGGTCTCCTCATGGATCGGATCTCAACATTTTTGATGTTCTAGTACTGCGAGCGCCTTCACCCCTTCAGGTTTGCGTTTGCGCCGACACCAGTATGCACGTACTCAGCTACCTCTAGGATCGTGCCACAAGAAGAAGAAGAAGAAATCAAACAATGAATGGAGTGCGTCTGCGTGGTGTACGAAAACACTCAACGATAAAGTAACCACGTACGACGAGGATACGGCATCAAGTCCGACGAGCACCAACATCAGCACGAGCACGACGAGAAACAACATCATTAAATTCCGTCTCAACAAATTGCTTCGCAATCAATCTACATGAGCATGACACACAAAGCAATTTCCTCACCCACAACACAATCACAACAAAGCAGGCACCATATGAGATTGGCAAGAACGCTCGTGGTTCGAGCAGTGTACCCCCGCATTTTCTTTTGCGAACAAGGTGTTGTTCTTTTTTCGGAGAAAATTTAGTGAACGCGGCGAAGCCCTCGCTTGCCTGAGACGGAGAAGTGGTTGCCGACCGGATCATCGATTCGACAGCATCTGCGGGTCTCGAAATCTAAACCGGTTGTGTCCCGGACCGTCGATCTGCGGGCGAGAGGCTAAGCCTGCGCTGTTGACGAGAGAACCCTCATCTACGACTGCTCCTCGTACAGCTGATTGGATATTTCGCCGAGATTTCTTGACATCGAGATCTATCAGGTGGTTCAATTCTACGTCTTCATGTAGTAGTTCTATTGCCCCCGCTTCTACTTCAAGTAGCACTGCCGCGCACCCTTCGATTCCACACGCGACGACATTTATCGGTAAGCATCAAAGCATGTTCGGAAACAATTTTGGCCCGGGGTTTGGCGGCGGCCTTCCTTTCGGCCAGCCACCCGTCGGCGGCACGGACGACGCCCCGGCTGACGGTGAGCCGCCGGCGAAGCGGATTAAGCTGCCGAGTTTCGGGGGCGACAAGCCGGTCGTGGACGCAAACGACCCGATGGGACCGCTTGCCCCGGGAGAATCGCGCGAGTGGCCGGGATCGGGCAGCAGCGTGTACAACATCCAGCGATTAGGCACGAGAATCGAGGGCCGCCCGAACGAAGCGGGCAAGACCGGAGAGTACTACCAGTGCAGCTGCCCGGCTTTCAAATTCGCCAAGGCGAACAAGGGCGTACACTGGTCGGCGAAGAGTTGCAAGCACATCGCGGCGCTCCGCGGAGCGGATAAAGAGGCGCTGCGAGTGAAGAACGCGACGGAATTTCGGCTGGCGATGGGGGAGGCGGGCGATGGCGAGGAGGGAGCGGCGGCGCCAAAATCAAAGGCGAAGGCAAAGGGGAAAGCAAAAGCGAAGGCAGCGGCTGGCGGAGGTTCTGCACAAAAATTTTTCGTCATCGTCGTTTCATCTTGCTATCTCCGCTTTCCTGAGGCTGAGCACCGTAGGACAGTATCTGTTGATGTGTTTGGATTCGTAGATGATGATGTTTTGAGTTCCAATTTGCTCATCAGCTGCGTCATTTATTTCTCTGCCATATTTATTTTTTTATCGAAAGAAACCACAGGTCTGGGCTCCCCTGCGGCTGGCGCCCAGGAACACCAAGCCGCAGCGAGTAGCAGTGCAGCTGCAGCGACATCGAGTACCGACGTGCTCCTTGCTCACGTCTGGGACCCCAGCGCCAAGGACGTCTCGGGCTGGTGGGTCAGCGAGAAACTCGACGGCGTTCGCGCGATCTGGGACGGTACTTCGTTTCGCTCGCGGCTCGGCAACACCTTCGTCGGCGTGCCAAAGTGGTTCATGCAAGGACTCCCGCCGGCAGGCTCAAAACTGCAACTCGACGGGGAGCTGTTCCTCGCCCGCGGGGAGTTCCAGAAGTGCGTCGGGATTGTGAAGAAGCACGTGGGGCTCGACCACGACTGGCAGCGGATGAAGTTCATGGTTTTTGACTTGATGGAGGAGGACAAGCCGGAAGCGACGTTCGAAGACCGGATGGCGAAGGCAAAGGACGTACTGAAGGACACGAGATACGCCAAATGGCACGAACACGTAAAACTAAATGTAAGTCTCGACGCGGGCTCGCCGACGGGGGCCGCGGCGGGAGACGAGCCGGCGAGCGCCGCCAAGCGCACGCTGGAAGTGATTTCGGATCTGCTAAAAAGAGTCGAGCAAAAGGGCGGCGAGGGGCTGATGCTGCGAGAACCGAAAAGCAAGTATGAAAAAAAACGCTCGAACACGCTGTTGAAGGTGAAGAGCTTCTTCGACATGGATTGCGTGGTGATCGGAATCGAAAAAGGAAAGGGCAGAAATGCAGGCCGCATGGGTGCGCTGCTGTGCAGGGACAAGGAAGGTGTACAGTTCCAAGTGGGGACTGGGTTCAGCGACGCACAGCGAGAGGCGCCGCCGGCGGTCGGCAGTATCGTATCGATCAAATATCAAGAAAAAACGAAGGATGGAAAGCCGAGGTTTCCGGTCTTTCTGAGGAAAAGAGAAGACGTTACGGAACTCCCGTAGGAGAAAGAAGGCGGTCTGCGATCGATGGACATCATCCTGACGCTTGATGGGAGCGGTTCTCGCTTGGACGCAGACGCTTCTCCAGGAACAGAAGACTACTGAAAGAATCTGAATCCGAGTCTACTTCTACAACTTTCAATGAACGTTTGCGAAGGGCTCCGCCGATGACCCAACTCAGGCACCTCCAGCTGGAGGAGAAATCCTTTTTCTGATCGGAAGTAGATACTGCTTATCGACGTAGTGTTCGGAAACCGGTATCCATCAAGCGCTTGCGCTCTAGACCTAGAGAGGCGGGAGAAGAACAAACTTGAGCGAATCAATTGAGTACTTAAGAAAGTAGTACCCGTACTCCTATAAAAAAAATAGTACTTAAAATATTTGCTTTATCGAGTTCGACGGTGGAACAGCTACAGCATAAATCTCCTGTTTCCTCTCTCTCTTCAAGTGAAATGCGTAGTACAGCGTGCAAGTTCGAGAGCACATGACACTGTCATTGACGTAGAGCTTTATTGCGAACGACAAAATGTCTGTCCCCGACGCGGAAGAAGCGAAACGCAAGGCCGGTGAATCGCTTCATTGGGAACGCCTGTGGGCTGGGGGACTTCCAGAAGGCGCCCAGTTCGATAACGGATTCCCGAGCCCGGTGCTTGTGCACGTACTCAAGACGGAACGAGACGCGCTTTCCCGTACCTCCACGTCCTCCACGAACACGGACACACCAAGTGCACACTTGCGAGTCTTGGTCCCTGGCGGCGGGCGGGGCTACGACGCCTTATTTTGTGCGACTACGCTGCGTGCTTTTGCGGTGAATCTGGACCTGAGCGAGACCGGGACTGCGCGCGCCGCCGAATGGCTAGCGAAGAACTCTTCGTCTTCGGACAGTAGCAGCGGCGCTGCAGGAACCGCAGAAGCCGTCTGTGGCAACTTTTTCGAGACTTTCCGCCACTTCGAAGATCCGACGGCCGACCGTTTCGATTTCGTGTGGGATTGCACGTTCTTGTGCGCAATTGATCCGGAAGCACGCGCCCGCTGGGCGAAACGTCACTCGCAGCTGCTGAAGCCACAGACCGGGCAGCTCTGGACGCTGATTTTTCCGGTCTGGGGAGAGCGATCGGAAGCTGGAACAAACAAGAAATATGATTTCAGCAAATCCGGCAGTGCTTTGATGACAGCGCCGGGGAACGGACCCCCGTTCGAACTGAGTTTCGGCCTTCTGGAGCACCTGCTGGCGGCGGAGGGATTTGAATGTGTGAAGCGGGTAACTTGGGAGGAGCTGCAGGCAGCAGGCGTGCCGGTGCACATCGACCGTTCGCCTGATACAGGCCGCCCAGTGGCGAATGAGGTAGCGTGTTGGAGATTGAAGGGCGGAACACAGGAGTAGTAGAGCTCGACATGACCGCCCATACCCAATCCCAACCGCTGCTGCGGCACGAGCATCACCTCTGCACTGGAATACAAATTTTGGTTCCGGCCCTGCACGACGACCAAACTGCGAAAACAAATCAAACAATGGCGAGAGCAAAGGACCATGAGTGGTTATTGTGATTTGGTACTCCTGATCTTCATGGCGGCAGTTATTTCAACAGGAAACTCTGCTGCAACATTCATGGACATTGTTGCAGCACACCTATGGCCGTTTTGCTTCAGATCGCGGCGAGTGGTTTTGGAGGTCGGTGCTGGCTACGGATTCCGTCTTCGGGATCTCGCAGCACAGTCGCGTGCAAGCACGACGACGGAAAAGAAGCATACTACCAATACAGCCAAAAAGATGCGCGAGCGTGCAGGTGTGCTGCTACGTGCTGGATATCTATGGATGGATCATTCTACTAAATATATCTTCGCACGCTCTTGGTTTTGATTCGTTCCGTTTCCGACGATCAATCTGCTACTGCTTCGGTGCAGGCGGAGGAGGCGGCGTGGTTGCCACTTCGGCTTCTGATGTCAGTTCGAAAAGTTCCGGACTTCAACCAATCATGCCAAAGGCGAAGCTGCCACGTTTCTGCATCTGTGTGCGCCGGAAAGAAAACGCCTCAGGATATGGATAGCTAGATCACCCATGGGTTCTCGACATGGACAGATCTTCATTTTCCTGCTCTCGATGTGGATGTTGGTCCTTTCTCTAGTCACGAACGAAAAATCGCGATCGCTCCTTACCTGAGCTGAGCCCGTCTACGACTACGCGCTGATGTTGATGTCGCACCTTAAAATCCATCGAATCGTGTAGCTGTAAAAAAAAAGAATCTTCTCGTCTCCGATGCCCTGAACAACGTAGTGAGACCAACCTTCAAAAGATAACAAACGAAAACAAAACTACAATGCTGCCGAGCTGATATATCCGTCGCCTTCACTAGGGCTTTCCAGGTACGTACAGCACGTGAAAGTCAGGCTTTGGGTTTTCGAACGCCCAGGTTCTTGCTTCGTTTTTTTTCGATATTTGTTGCAGCACTGAACAATCAAAATAAAAGTACGCGCAGCAGCTGCCAAAATCCATACTTGCTTCCGCAAAACCAAAATTACCGGGATGTCTTTCTGGCTTCTTCTGCACTGCTTTGTGCAGCCTCCAGCTTTCGTGGCGTCCGTCTCTGTGGTGCCCAGTGCTACTGCTAGTTTGTTGAAAGCAGCAAGAACACAGCAGCCAGGGCACGTGCACCCGCACCTACACACACCAGGCGGCCCCCGCCACAACCGGCACGATGAACAAGACACGGACGCATCATGTCCACAAGTACAACCGGCGGGATCCCCCGGCCCTTTTCGCACATCGGAGCCAAGCGTAGTGAGCACCCCGCCGGCGCAGGTGGAAGAAGGAGTTCCTGGTCTTGTTCGTGATCATGCCAGAGCAGTAAATATGCGCGGTAGTTCTTCCTGTTTAGAGGCCTCAACACCCCAGACACCGACGCGCCGGCGCGTGGTCTCCTTTCCGGAGGATGCGAAGGTCTTGACGACAGTCATCACCATTGAAAAACGCGGCGGGACGACGGAGAAAAGAAAGGGTGGGGGTGCGGCTCCTGCAGCGCCAAAATATAGAGGTTGCAGTGTTGGGAAGCATACCCATACGAGGCTCTCCTCCTCGTCAGACTCAGGCGTCGACGAAAGTAGTAGCAGCACATCGTCTGCGTCATCATCTGAGTCGGAGGATATTAACTCATCCGCAGCTGACAGCGATGAAAAGGAAAAGAAGGTCAACGAAACGAACGCAAAAACGAGGAGGAGCAGGTTTTCATCGAAACGAAAAGCTTCTCGTTTTTCTCCACCAGCTCCGGGAGGCCACAAAGGCATGGTGCAGCGACGGCCTCCTTTGTTCGAGGATGTGCAGGCGGCGAAAGGCATGATGCAGCGACGGCCTCCCTCGTACGAGGATGTGCAGAAGGCTCTCGGAACCATCGCGAAGTTCTTGCGAAATCAGCAACCCGCGGCCGAACAGTCGATCGAAATCGCAGCGAACCTCGACGAAACCCTATCACTTGTGCAGTCCTCGCTGCGCCGGGAGGGAGGATCGAGCTGTGTTGTTGATGAGGACGCCTGCGGGGGCGCCGCCGCGGCTCCCGGTGCCAGTGACAGTAGTATGATCTCGTCCGGTGATACGGGCGCTTTCGCCACGGAAGAGCACCGCGGGGAACGCGCCGGTATCGACATCGAGCAAGCTTGCTTCGCCCTCGGGTGCGACTTCGCTGCGGCCGGAAGTGGTGGCCGCAGAGACGCCGCGCCTTCTGTTTCTGTAATGGCACCGGAAGCGCCTTATGTTGTACAACTGTCGAACCCCTGCACTTTTGAAGCCACTCTGGAAGCGGCCCCAGGCGGCGGTACGACTAAGAAGCAGAGGGCGTCCCGCCGCCGGAAAAACGAGAAACCGAAAAAACAGCACCTTCAGCAGCAGCAGCAGCTGCCATCTCTTCCGAGTAAGGCGGATCCAGCACCGTCAATCAAGCAACTCAACGGAGAGCCCGATCCGGAAGACGAGTCGTTCAGTTGTTCTCCAGTAGCGGCATCTGTCTCGGGCGTTGTTCGCGCAGATTCAAATAAAGAATTGGAAAGCGCTTCCTGTTCTTGTTGTGCTGCATCGGAAGTACCACACCGCAGCAGAAGAGATTCAGGGCGCTGCAAAAACCGCGCAATGCTCCTCTCAGTGTCTGCTAATGTCATCGAGACACTAGCGGACCGCTTCTCACGCGCACTTAATCTACGCGGCCGCGACTCGGAGCCCCCGGTCCTACTTGTGCATTCATCCGGGGGCGATCAAGCTCATCACATGAGCAGCAAAGCTGGCCGTGGTCCAGCTTCAGAAGAAAAACAACAAAACGATGTAAAAATAATTCGGAAGGAAGACGGCACCCGCCAGATGAGCTGCTTGGACGGCGAGGGCATTATTAAGGAACAGACGCGTAAAAACTTGTTCCCCGGCTATTCCGATGTCGACGATTTCCAGAACCTCTGCAACACGAATCCTCGCACGCTCGCGGTCCGCAAGGGTATCGCGCACGGCCTGCGCGCCAACTTCGACCGAGCCCAAACCTCCGCCGAGAAACTTGCTTCTGGACCTTATGTGGAGCTTATGGACTATCTGATGGATTTTATTTTGCGTAATTTCCGGATACATCCCCGCTCGTCCCGCGCCGCTCTGCGGGAGCAGATCGAAATGCTTCTTGGCGTGGCCGGACTTGGCCTTTCGTTGCTCAGACACATGCTGTGGGAGAGTTTTGCGCCCAAAATAATCGATGTTTTGCGCGCCATGGACGAAGACCTCACCGCGATGGAGCAGGAGATACTCGAAATGGAAATGGAAGCAGAGGAGAACGTGCGGAAAGATGGCATCGCGAGCTGTTGGAAATATTGCTTCGCGAGCGCCGGGGAACAGATGCCGGAGACGGACGGTCCAGACGCGATCGCGGCGCCGCGGTGTCTGCACAGCCATATGAACTCGAAGGTGTACTTGGCCGCTTCTGTTGATAGAAGAGGAAGAGCGTCTTGCGCGCACTCACAGGTGGCTGACGATGTGGAGCGCACCAAAATTGCGCACCAAAAAATCGCCACGGCCATGCAGATGGAAGAAGAGGACGCAGTTGCTCCGGGTGGAAAAACCAGTGCGATTATATCAGAGTGCGCACAAAGAGCTCGGACACCTGTGTCGACGAAGAACTCGAGGTCTCCGGCTCCGCCAGCATCGAGTAGCAGTGTCGAGCCGGAGCCTTCCTTCGTCATGGGTCCGGTGGAGATTCCGGTCCAGGAGTTTGGTGGCGCTAGCCTCTCCGTTGGTAAAACGGTCCTGTTCATCGATCGTACCGACGGCATGAGCAAGCTCCTCTGCTACAAGGTATCATGCTTTGCGCTCGCGATCGCGCCCACGGGAACCACACAAGAAGAGCAGGCCGCGAAAAAAAAGAAGAAAACGGGTCCCGCCCTCTGCCTCTTCGGTGCCAGCGTTTTGGGCTCGAACCTGTCTCGCTTCAAAGCGCCGCCGACTTCTGTTCCCGGCGCCGTCCCCGTGATTGTAAACGCCTACCCAGCAACATCGAAGCAGCACAAGGAGCGAAATAACCAGCAGCAGCGGCGGACGCGGAAGCAAATGATCGAAAAAGGAAAGCAACAGCAGATGGTGAGACTGGAGCCCATAACGAAGGATGAGTTTGATGAGCTGTCGGCAGCCGAAAGAGCCCTAGAAGAGGCCGCCACGACAGCGCACCACGAGAGGGTGCTCCACCTCTGCAACAAATACAAGTGGCGCAACCTGTTACTCTGCCTCCTGTACTGGGCGCAATCAGTCCAGCTGGTACCTTATTAAAGAAGACTTCACTTGAAGAACTTTACTTGATGTCGATCAACAACATTTACATCATTTTTTTTGGACCAGCCCAGCGAGCGAGCCACAACCTCCGCAAACGTTGCGGCAATGATTATGAATCTATGACAGGGATACGAAATTGCACAATGCCAGCGATATGCCAGCTGGGAGATGCCGGCGACGTGTTCCGATTACGACCCGCTCGACTGCGCGAACACCGGTTTTGGATGTCACGACCTCTTCACCGAAGACGATGGAATGGGACATCAGTTGGACGAGTTCGCTCCTTTTAGCATGGATCATGAAGATTTTGGACCCAGTAGTAGCAGCACGGGGGATCGTGGCCTGGCGGATGACAGCAAATAATAGCCAGCTCCTCACGTCTTACTTTTCTACCTTGAGAAGGACTCGCGCTCCCGCCCGCCACGATCAAGACGACGTGGACGTCGTGGGTGCAACAAACATAGTTGCTCAACTTGAAGTCCATGTCCATCTTGCGCCAATTATATCACAAAGCCGAGCACTGCGAGCGCGAGACGATGATGAGAGCACCCGCTCTACTATTGAAAGAATGCAATTGCAAATCCAAACGCATTTTAACCATGATGCAGGAGAAGGTAGAAAAAAACACGACAGCCACGGACGACCTCCTGGGAGTGGGACCACCACTAGGCAACAAAAGAATCGACATGTCTTCGTCGATTTGGTATCTTCCTTGAAATGTTTTGTATTTGTATTCTTTGAAAGAATGGTTGCCACCTCGTTTCTTTAGTCGTGGTTCTCGAATATTCATCCATCTGCCGAGAAGGTGCTTTGCGCGAGAGTTACTCACTTGCTTCAGTATCGTTTGCAGTTTCGCGTTGTCGTGACCTCGCTTATCGTGTACGTGTCCCGTCTGAAAGAAAAACGCTCCTGCCGACGTCTGATTCTGATTCCGTCGTGCTGCAGCGTGAGCGTGCAGATTCGTTGTTTCCGTGAATCAGCGTCATTTCCGCCTCCGCATCGTATTTCCGATGGCAATCGACTTTCGAAAAACTCGCTTGCGCACACCATCAAACAAATTACTTCGTTTTGCAGGTTCAATTAAGCGTGTTGGATGAAGAAGAAGATTGACTCTGCCCCGACGCCTACCCGCCCTTTCTTTTGGAGGATTTTGTGCGCCTGACTTGCTTGACCCATCAACAAACATCTCCCCGCGGATCCGCACGTGTGAAATGTCAAATGTATGGCAGTTTGCTACCCTCTTTTACTCCATCCCTGACGTAGGGAGTCCCTCCCACGACTGAATACTGTGTTCCCATTCACTTTTGTTTCTTTCCTTTATCCTCCGCGAAATAAGAAAAAAGTTGAGAAGTATGTCAGGTTTTAGTTTCAAATTTCCTGGCGGTGCGGGCCCCAAGCCGTTCAGTTTTAATTTTCCAACCGGACCGACTCCCGCTGGTCCGCAGATCGCTTCGCCCGGGGACGTCGGCGATCTCGCGTCTCTGGCCCCGGAGCGCTCGTCAGGTGGTCTTGGAATCGGTTTCGCAGCACCAGGACCAGGAGGAAATATCGGCAATCTCGCGAGTCTGGACCCGGAAACACCACCGGGCGTCGGCGTAAGAACTGGGAGCGCAGCTGATGATGGAGCTGGCCTTGTCGGCGGAGCAGCTTCAGTCGCTGCTTCGCCCGGACGCGATGCTCCTCCCGCCAGCACAGTCCAGAGTCCTGCGTCTGCTCCATTGCCGCGGTCAGATGGCTCAGGTGAAAACGCCCCGTCCCCACCCCGATCGCCGTCTCCATCGCCGAAGAACGCGACCCGCGGCGCACCTCCTGGTCCCGCCGCACCCTCCATACCGATACCGCAGAACACGGGCGGTTACAGCGACGACAGCAATCTCGGTCTCTCCTCCTCCTCCTCATCAAGGGAACAAATAGACGCGATTGCGCTCGACGAGCCAGAAAATACGACCGCAAATGCCACGACCAGCTCAGCTTTCACCGCAGCGCAACGGATACAATCGCGAAGCCGCAGTGGTGGCGCCGAGGGATCTTCTCCGAGGGGGTCGCATCAAACGCGCGGAGCTTCTCCGCATGCACCGTCGGAGCGGAACCGCATTTTGAGCTCCTTGCCTGTTAGGAGTCCTCGCCACGAGCAGACCGACCCGGACCTCTCTTTCCGCGGTGAGGTACGCGTCAACACGCCGCGGCGGTGGAGCGAGGGTCGTCTGGAAGAGCTGAGCACGCCGAAGACTCGCGTCGCTGCTTCTGATGAAGATGGGGGCGCGCCAGGGAATACACGAGCAAATCGAGCTGCGAAGAAAGAGGCGAATAAGGCTGCCCGCGAAAAAGCGATGATAGACGCCCAGCTGCGGTCTGTGCGGTTCGAGGACGAAGATGATGAAGCTCTGCCCTTGGAGCGCGAAGTGCTGGCTTTGCTCGGCGGGGGGGATCGCGATGCTGGTGCTCCCGAGCCGAAGAACCTCCCACTCCGCGCAGCATCGAGAAATTCCCGAGGTGCAGCCACAACTGCAATAAACCAGCGTCCCGCGAAATCTTTGGGTCATGACTTCCGCGATTTTTTGGCCCTGGACCCGCACTTGAATGCAGTTCTGGAGGCGCCCGTACTGCTCAGCAAGGACACCACGCCCGCGGCACGAACAACTCGGCGAAGGATGGAACAAGAGCAACAAAGCGCGCGGAAGCTGAATGACGCCGACGACCGTGAAAGCAGCTACCTATCCCGGTCGAGGAACAGTTCGCAGGCAGAGGGTGACGTCGAAGATGACTACAACGACGACGATTTTGAACCGGAAGAGGAAGACGAGGACGACGAGCATGATGGGACGAGCGGCCCTCCTGCGGCTGCGCGAGCAGTAGTTGATCAGGTAGCGCTCCCCTCTTCTTCGCGAATGGATGATATTCTGTCCAAATTTGCGAATGACGAGGAGTACTCCCGCGAGCCGCAAGATCATGGTGCTCTAGGAGGCGGAATTCCGCGGCGAGAAGAGCGAGACGAAGACGGTCTTTCTGGGGCGGGGAGCAGTGTGATCAGCAACGAGAGCCGTTCTCGGCGACGATTCGCGAAGCAAGATGCGATTCTGGACAACAGTTCGCGACGATCCCTATTCGCGACCCCAACGGCGGTGCTGGATGAATACGGGGCGAGCCAAGATTTGACGGCGGGCGGAGACAGCGTCGCCTCGTCTTCATCATCGCGTCGATTCGTCGATGACGATCGGTCTCCGCGGAGCATCGCGCTGTCTAGTTCGCTCGCTGGTACGTCGACACGCGGGAAACAAGCGAAGCCAAAGCGAAAGCGCGCACAACCCGTCATTTTCGATACAGCCAGAAGCGGCCGGCCGTCGTCGAGGATCATTAGAAGTTCTATTTCTACCTCTCGCGGCAACAGCAACTCCACCGGCAGCTGGCTCACCTCCCCAACGTCTACCCGCCAGACCGCCGCCCCGAACTTGCTGATGCCCTGGCGGCCCGATGTTCCCAAGGTGGTGCACCGATCTGTGGAGAAAACCAGGGAACTTCTCGCCGACTGGTACGGTAGCAACTTCGTCTCCCGCGACGGCCGACCCCTCTCCCGCGGGGAGAAGAACCAGATGCGGTTGTCCTCCGAGAAGCGCGCCATCGTCGGAGCGCGCTCGCTCGCGCTCCCGCCGGGAAGAGAGTACGCGGACGACATTCGGGAGCGAGAGCAAAAGAAGTTTAAGCGGTCGCCGGGACAGCCGACAACGTACCACTCGTCGCACTTTCACTACTACGTGGTGCGAAACCGCGGCTGCATGATCCAGCCGGGCTATCCGCAGATTTGGCCCGGGGCACGTGGGGTAGACCGAGACGGAAACGCTCACGACCCCGCTAAACGGAACAAGGCGTCGCCCTCTACTCCGGCAGCGAAGAAAAAAGCCGCGATGAAAGCAAAAGCGGCTGCCAGGAGAGCAGGTAGTAGTGGAACAGAACAGGTCCAACCACCACGGAAACGGACGGCGTTCGAGAACGCAGTTTTGTTCTTCGACCGCACGTCGCCGCCTCTGTCTGTTTTGGACGCGGTTGGTGACGGTGCGGAGTTTTCCGGTCGCGTGCTGATCGTGGCGGCTCAAACGCCGGACTCGATCTTGGAGGGAAACCAGCAAATTACCCTGCGCCTGAACGAGCGCTTTGAGGACGCGGTGTCGCTCGTGCACGGTTCCACGTACGAGTTTTACGTCCGCAACGTCGCTGCCGAGACTCTCGTCTTGTCGCTGCTAGAGAGCATCGAAGAGGCGACGGATAAGACCAAGGTGCGCGCGGTCAAGTTGAGCCGCCAGCTGGGGCGCGAGCTCGTCCCCGACATCGCCGCGAGTCTGACGGCACAAAAACGAGTCATCGGCGAACACCGGTACTCAATCTGGGACCTGCTCACTGCAGGAGAAGATGCAGTTGCCGGCATTGCGGGTGGTGGCGCAACGACGCCTTCCGGCTCGTCTGGATCCACGTCTCGACTGCAACA
>RXOD01004038.1:0-30935 GCA_005223375.1 Amoebophrya sp. AT5.2 | reverse complement strand
GCGCGGCGCTGGTCTTGTGTGGTATCGTATTTTGTCTTGTGTTTCGTCTCGTATTCTGTCGCGGCAGTCGGCGAATCATCTACCTATCTTCCAAATTCTTCTTCTCAGCCGTGTCAGCAGCAGAACAAGACTCTCCCCACAGAAATGCCGCCAAAAATGAGTTTTTCACCCCTCTAATGAAGGCGGTGGGGAACGATATCGACAAGTTCCTCTTCGACGGCGCGGAACCGTTCTGCGAACTGGCCGCGACCTTCTTCCATTACTCGTTCTACATCTCGTCCGGCCGAGAAATGATCACCGACCTCCAGGGAGTACTCACAGACGACGCACTGCTGCTGCTCGACCCGGTGGTGCTGCGGAGCAGCGCGATGGGTAAGTATAGTTCCTAGAAACACGAGCATTGACTTTTTTTATCGAGTGTTGTACTGCGGAAGCGTTTCCTACTTGCTTCGTCCACATGCCGAAGACAGAGAAGACGCAAGTCAGGGGTCACACCAGAGAAAAAAAAGAGCTCTGTACAGAGGAAAACAACCACAACTACAGGGGCCGGCAGCTACGTGAGTAGCGACGACCTGAACAGTCTGTTTCAATCCCTGTATCCTAAGGCCACGCGGACAGCAGAGAGCTTCGATCCGCAGCGAACGGCATACGCGCGGCGGCAGGTGTGCGGAATCAGTTGTTACTGAAGCGAGACCCACTTTTCCCGCCGCGGTAGAATACGACCACGTCGAAGCCGAAGATGTTGGAGATCATAACGCGCGAAAGCTGCATCATGCCCTCATCATGCAGCCCTGGAGCATTAGTTTGGTTTGCTGTAGTGCCGTTCGATTGATTTTGATTCGATCCATCGTGTTCAAACAGATAAATTTCTCTGTTTTCAGTCTTCTGAATCTGGTTCTGAGCTCTCGTGGCGGTCTGCACTGCTGGTTTTTTCCGTGCGCCACAGGTTGGGGAATGTCTCTCTTCCATTGATTTTTCACGGGTCTTTCGTTCCGTGGCCTCATTCCGCAAAACAAAGGGTTTTTCCTTTCGTTCAAAAGAACCCATCTTGCAGCCGTATTTCGTCGTGTGCTTCTGTGACGCTTTTTTCGCAGCTAGTCACTTGGGTTTCTTTGTCCGCTCAACCAGGCTTCACCGGGTCGTTTTTCGCATCAACAGGGTCCCCCGGGCTGAAAATTTTCCGGTCCTTTTTCCACTACATCGAATTCGACATCGACGCCTAGTGAGTTAGTACACAAAGGATACTTACTTTGAAAATTCAACAATTTGAAGATCGTATATTTTGTACCTCCTCTACTTCCTCTTCGTCCGGGTCCGAGTCTCACTTTCCATAGGAATCAACAAAGATGTCGCAGCAGTCGTTGACGTTTCTCTCCCAGTCGTCTGGCAGGCTTCACAAGCCGCCGAAGAAGCAGGGCGGATGCGACCAGTTTCACCCGGGAGTCGCAGTAAGAAGGATCGATTAGAAGTTTCGTGACGCTGCTACATAGTCTATTACGATTTTTCTTTCGTCACCAGCAATCAGAAAATGAAAACTGTTTGTTCGGCGGCTTGGTTGTGGAGCTTGTTCGATGCCTTGTCTCCCAGGCGTCGAACAAGCTCGACAAGCCGCTGAAGAAGCAGGGCGGATGCGACGAGTTTCACTCCGGAGTTCAAATATAGAAAGTAGCACTTCATCTTCAATTTCAAGAGCTGAGCACCTGATGTAACTCGTACCCGTGCCCGTCTCCAAAACTACCAAATCGATCCAAGAAAAATGAAAATTTCGACGAAGGAAGTACTTACTTTGCAAATCCACATTCAGGGCTCCAAGCTGACGCTGCTGCATGCCACCGAAGCCCACCTGGACATGATCCGCTCTCGGGACGAAGAGGCAAAAGTCCTCCGCCAGAACGCGGAGCCGCTTGGTCTCAAAGCCTTTCACTACGCGACGATGGGCGCGGTGCGAGCGGTATTCAAACAATAACACTGCTGTAGAAAAAAGTGGTGGGCTTTGTCTATCACGACACACAAGCAACTAAAGATTGATTCACAAAAATACCGCATGACCAGGATTTGACTTTTTCACCCCGTGCCCACGACATACTTTCTTAATCTCAGGAGCGTGAGCGGCTTGGGTGCAACGACATCCCAGCGAAGCCGATTGCCTCGATTCCAGGATACTCGGGGAACGTGCCTCGGCGGGAAGCGCTGAACATCATCGGGGGCACGCACAGAGAGACCAGTCTGCAGGCCGCTTACGTGTTTGCAGCTGAGCAGGAGCGCGCGCGGGCAATTGCGAGCAACATCAAGGGCCCGGAGCGGGACCTTCAGAATCCGGACACCCTGCGCCGCTGATCGATGTTGGAGCGGGAGATGAGGCTGGTCGGTAAGGAATAGGAAAGACTGACGAGACCAATTCTTGAACCTCCGACGGTAGACTGCGGCTCACGGGGAATGAATTTGTATTTACGTTAAAAATCGGATTTTGCGTCGGCAGAGTATCTAACTACGTGAGCGGTATACCGCTGGTGTTTTTGGCGGACTGAAAATACGCTGGTGGATTTTTGTTGTAATCAATTTAAGCCATACAACCGCCTGTAAATGTATACATAGCTGGACGGGTTTCGGTTTGTCAGGCATACTGGACGAAGACTTGACTTCGACGTAGTTTACTGGCAATGTTTACAGAGAAAGAATCCAATCACATCTGTTTTGGCTGAAGACTTCATGTACACTAATCTTTTGAGCTGCTGGTGGACGAGGACAGAAAAAGAATTTGCATTGGGCGGACAAAGAACGGTTCAACCGGCACCGGCAGTCTTGATTGCAAAAATGTTCGCGCTTCCATTACTTGCAGGAAAGCAGCTGCGTATGCGGTGAGGAAATCAGAGATACAAGGTCATTCTTTTTTTCATAATTTACTACATGCTTCCGCAATAGTCCGTCGTGCAGGCTATTCTACCGGCGGTACCTAACATCAAACTCCGACCGAAAGAAGCGAGATGACTGGTTTTCGTCCGCTCTTGCTGCTTGCCGCGGCCGCCGCCGGCGCGGTTTCGGCCACGACCACCTCCGCCCTCGAGCTCGACTTCGCTTCCGCCGTGCCGAAGAAGCCGCTTTCGAAAGCCGAGACCAAGAAGGTGCTGGACAAGCTGCAGGCAGAGGAGTCCAAGATCGCCCAGGCGGTGGAGCGCATGACCAAACTGTCCACCTCGGACGCGAAGCTGAAGAAGGAGAAGCACGAGAAGCTGTTCCACCACTCCAAGGGTGCCCGGAAGCTCTCCGACCAGGAGCGGAAGAAGGAGGAGGCGCTGGAGAAATCGATGAGCGAGTGGGACGAAAAAATGGAACGGCTAAACACGAAAAGCCGGATCGGGGCCGTGAACGTGCTGTCGAAGCTCCGCAACGCAATCCACCTGGTGAAGAAAGGGGCGCTGAGCGGAAACGCGGACGCGAAAATGGCCCTAGAAAAGGTGATGATGAAGATGGGACAAATGGCGGGACGGTAAAGAGCATGCGAACGGAAGATGCGCAATGATTGATGCGGCGAGGTCGATAGGGGAGAGGGGGGTCGTTGTGGCGACCAAGTAGAAACGGGGATGTTGAGAGTAGGAGCGGAACTGGGGCGGATGTTGCGGCAGTGCTGCAGCTACAGTCCGCGCTCGAAGCACGGCAGTTGGAATTCTCATGCGAGCAAAACTTCTTGCCGAAGTAGCCTGCTGGTGAATGCGACGCTCAAAACAGTTGTTACTTATTTTTTCCGAAGTTGATCATTCATGTTGACGAAGTCAAAGTAGGAACTTGAGGATGCTGAAGCTGATTCAGGTTCAAGCGACAGTCAGTGGCAGTACGTACCCGCAGACACGGGGAAGGCCTCAAGAGGTATCGAAAATGTTGCCGGACCAATTGACTCGCTCTGTTTCCCGCGGCAAGGAACGAGGATCACAAATCGTGTACCGGATATGGTTTCCTGCAGCTCCCACCTTAGTTCCGAACGATTGTAGTATCTGTATCGCATTTCACTTCGGTATCTGCACCGACCATTCATTGGCTTGTGCACCCTTCATTTTGAGTTTCCCTAATTCTTTTTATTTTTGGTTGCCAGGGAGCGACCTTGGTTATGTCCAGGGATAGATACAAAGACTGCATAGCTGCCTCATGTTCATGATCAGCAGGGTGGGTAAGTGCAGGCAGCCAGAGCTAGTCCTATCACGTAGGCGAGGAGATGGAATTTCACACGGATTCGTTGCTTCGCATTATCTTCAACACGGACAAGAATGAACGGCGCCTGTATCTAGAACTGCTACTCAGAGTCCCTACCCCTAGAAAGAATTGTAGCGCAAACAGAAACTGAAAGCAGGGATGCGAAACTGAGAACCGCTCAGTAGGAAGCTGACCGCGAAGGTCGCGCAGGAACGACATCATCGATCTTCAGCACGACGATGCCAGCGGCTGGAAATCACTTTCACTACGTCCCGATGGCTGTCTGCGGTGAGCCACTGGGTAGTTGCCAGGAGGACACGACGAAGGCGTACGGCCACGATGCTCCGCACGCAGAGGCTCTTGCGATCGAGCGGTCGCGGCGCATGCGGGCTGCCCAGCTGTCTTTCCTCCAAAATGCCGACAAGATCTCGGAGTGCGAGGCTCGCGCGCTGCTAGGCAACCCAGACTTCATGGACTCTGCGCGCTTCCGGAAGCTCGAGTCTGACGAAGCCGTGCTCTCCACCGGTCTGCTCGCTGTGAGCAAGCCTCCGGACGTTCGGATAGACGTCCCACGAGGAAGCGGACGCAATTACCCGGGCGAAGAAACGTTAGCCGATTGGGTGCAAGAGGAGATAGCGCGATTGCGTGGAGGTCCCCTGGTGACTCTCGACGTCCACGGCAGCAAGGCCAAGAGCAAGGCCGACAGTTCTTGCGGAAGCTGCATCGACGGCAAGCTCCGGTGGATAAACCAACTGGACCACGCTACGTCCGGCGTCATGCTTGTCGGCCTCTCGAAGAAGACCGCGTCCACTTTCGGCAAAGAGTGGCAGGCACGGCGGGTGCTGAAGTTCTACGACGTGATCGTCCGCGGTGTGATGCCATCGGACTTCTACGATATCAACCTGCCGCTGGCGGACGCGTACCCCGGCTCCTTCGTGCGGAGGGCGGTGATTGGCCAGCCGATGGTTGGGGACAAATCGAATGGGTCGTGGAAACAAGGGGACATAAAACCCTACGTGAGGTCCGGAGTCGTGGGACTGTCTTCCGCGCGATGTAATGACGGAAAGGACCTCCACGATTGCGAGGTCGATGTTGTCCATTCGACAGATGCAGACGAGGGCCCGCCACTGGACGACTTGTCGCACGGAGTGACGATCAGAGACCCTGACGGTGGACACGAGCTGTGGGAGCACGAAAGTGGCTGTCCGGGGTCCGTCTTTTTCGGGGGTCCTGACGAAAACGAGAGTTCTCGCGACCCTCGGCTGAGGACGGTGAAAAACCGGAATCTTCTTGAGGACGGCTGCCGCACCACCAGCTCGCTCCTGCCCGCCGGCGTGAAAGTGGAGTCCGCGCGGACGTGTGCGCGTGTGCTTCGGCGAGGGACGTACCGGATCAAGCAAGAGGGTGGCGCCGTCCTTGATGTGCCCGTGACGCTAATGCGCGTGCGGATATTCACGGGGCGATCCCACCAGATCCGGGCGCACCTCTTCGCGATTGGCTACCCGGTTCTCGGCGACTGTGTCTACACCGAACCGAATCTGCGGAGGGCACTGGCGGAAGCGAGGGGAGAAGAGGCAGAGGCTCCTGTCCGGAGCGATCTTCATGATTCTGCGCGCGGGCCCTTACCTTGGCGCATGTTCCTGCACTCTCGACGGGTGGAGCTACCAGAACTCGGAGTGCGCTTAGAAGCCGACTCGGGCTTCGAAAGCCTTCTGCTGCGAGAAGATTGATTGACAGAAGAAGCAAATTCCGCCTTCGCGCGCGTTGTACAGCAAGCTCAAATGACTTTTTCGTGTGAACTTTTAAACAACTGAACCGGGACTTTAGAGCACCACGCCCGTGCGCGTGCGCTGATCCGGACCTGCTTCATGCTTACAGGGGAATGTTCCTTCTCGTGCGCATCGCTATTCAGTGCCAGAAAGAGCCACAGCCAGAGGAGAGAGATACATAAACATATGTATAAATCAACCGACGACCATAAAGCTAGTTTTTCTTTTACAGGATAGCGAGATGTGCTCCAGTCATTCATCGCGGTTGACGTTGACTGAGCCTAGTAGACACAAGTCTAATACTATCTATCTAACTCTAACTCTAAGCCTAAGGCTACCTCCGCTACGCAAACGCATACGAGAACGGAGGCCGTGAACCTAACGTACGGAAGTTAACGTGGGAAACGGGGACGATACCGATAGGGACATCATCGAGATCCATCAAATCGAAAGCAAATGAGCAGAAGCGTGTTCCTCCTACTAACTATATTACGATAAAAATCAAATTCAAATCAAATTGGTTGAGGAGCCTTACCTGTGCCGGCGTGTCGAGCTAGGAAGCGAACGCTGAAGTGGGCGTGTCCGTCGAGTGGGCAGCGGATCTTTCTACGTAAGAGTTCCAGTTCTTGGGCTGTCCGTCTCCGACGACTTGCGATAGCCTGACTTCCTCGGAGGAGCCTCTGCTGGGAGCCTCAGCGCCAACAGGAGCTGCTGCAATCCCCCTCGCGGACAGCGCTTTCCTCGCCTTTTCCAAAGATGGTCGACGGGCGATTCTTCGGGCAGGGCGGCAAGCGCGGGGAGCTCCAGGAACTCCGGGAAGAGCTGCACTCGACGAAGCTGGACAAGAAGCGTGAGGGCGTGCGGAAGGTTATCGCCGCGATGACGGTCGGAAAGGACGTTTCGTCCCTGTTTCCCGACGTAATCAACTGCATGCAGACGCAGTCCCTGGACCTGAAAAAGCTGGTCTACCTCTACGTCGTGAACTACTCGGCAACGCAGCCGGAACTGGCCATCCTAGCGGTGAACACCTTCCGGAAGGACAGTACTGCTCGGAGAAGCTTTTACACTTCTGAATCTGATGTAACGAAATCTTCGCTGCTGAAAATTTAGTGGTCAGCATCACTTGTACATGTACCAGCCCTACTTGTGAACAAAACGTCGAAAACTGAGTCATTTCTTTGTGTGTTCTAGGCCCGAGGGGACGCATATCATGATCATGTACACGTAAACTAACATAAAAGCATCGGAACGCAGGAGAGGGCGAGATGAAGTGAAAAGAACACTCGCCCATCATTGAAAGAATGCATCAAGGTTTGGACCCCAATCCGCTGATCCGCGCCCTCGCGGTTCGCACGATGGGTTGCATCCGTCTGGACGCCGTGACGGAGTACATCCTCGAGCCCCTGCGGCGGTGCTGCCGCGACGACGATCCGTACGTGCGAAAGACGGCGGTGATGTGCATCGCAAAGTTGTACGAGATCCAGGCTGAGCTGGTGGAGGAGCACGGATTCGCGGAGATACTGCGCGACCTCACTATGGAGCGAGACCAGGTGGGGGTGAGTAGTGGGCAGCTGGTAAGTACTACTATGCGGTTTCAGAGATGCCCCATTGTGAGAAAAGCCGGCATCCCACAATTGATGTGACTGTGAAGGGAGTGAGAAGCCAGGGACTGCAAGCAGGGTCAAGGAGGGCGCCTAGTAGGGTGCCGATTTGTTGGCAGCCGCAGCTGGAGGCTGCAGAGGTGCCGATGAATGGTCTGCCGACCGCGGAATCGGGATCGTAAAAGCCGCGCTCCTTTTCCCACAGCAGACCTCTCTACTCCGGGACATCGATCGGATTGGGACCCGCCCCCCCAAAAAAATTTATGCACTTAAATACCATTTACCCACTTACCCCCACCTGGACCCTTTATAGTGACCACGGACAGCAACCCCGCGGTGGTCGCAAACTGCGTCGCGGCGCTCACGCAGATGAGCCGGAAGAACCCCGCCTACCTACAGCTCACGGACCAGAGCATCCAGAATTTGCTGCACGCGCTGAACGAGTGCACCGAGTGGGGCCAGGTGTTCATTCTCGACTCGCTGGTCTCGTACAACCCGCCCACGACGAGGGCCGCGGAGGCGATTCTCGAGCGCGTGGCGCCGCGGCTGGCCCACGCCAACCACGCCGTGGTGATGTCCACCATCCGTGTTTTTCTCAAGTTCCTGGACCTGCTCGCCGAGGGATCCGCTGGAGGAGGTCAAGGGACGGGGACGACCACGCCGGGGGAGGTGGTGCACAAGGGATTTCTGCGGAAGCTCGCGCCACCGCTGATTACGCTGTTGAACGGGGAGCCCGAAATCCAGTTCGTGACCCTGCGCAACCTGAACCTCGTCGTGCGGAAGAAGCAGTACGAGGGCCTCTTCTTGAACAACGACGTGAAGATCTTCTTCTGCAAGTACAACGACCCGATCTACGTGAAGATGGAGAAATTAGACCTGCTGGCACTGCTGCTGAACGGAGCAAACCTGCAGCCGGTGCTGAGCGAAATGAGGGACTACGCGAGCGAGATCGACGTCGATTTCGTGCGGAAAACGATCAAGACCCTCGGAAGGATGGCTGTGAAGCTCGAGGCGGCGGCAGAACCCTGCGTCAACCTCCTACTGGATCTGATGGAGACACAGGTAGAGGACTTCTAGTACAGTATACGGTTCGCGATGCCGAGTCCGAGACCGAGCCATATAGTCCGAGATTTGAATTTAAAATATAAAAACCTACAGAGGTTCACGTTCATCTTTCTTCTAGTCGTAGTTACTGATTGGACTTTAACAGTGTTGAAAATTTGGATTTTATTGGTCGCGTGGTGGACCACGACCACTTACTTATCGTCACCATGGTCCACTACGTGATCCAGGTCCACTACGTGATCCAGGAAGCCACCGTGGTGCTTAGGGCATAGATATCGCAAGTGACGTCGGGGCTCGAGCAGCGATGTGATTCTCTTCCATGGCCTTCGTTGTACTCCTATCGTCATTCGCTCTCGTATCGATTCGATTCTCGGTCCTCGGGCTCTGCATCTTCGTTCGTGGTAGCACTTCACCTGATGCATGTCTTTCACCTCCTCTTCCCCAGGGTCGCTTTTGGCTATGATCACGGCTTGCTGTGTGAATCGCCTTTATCGCCCAGGGTTAGAAACTTCCTCTGGCAGGGACGGCAGGTCTCCTCTGATATCCGACTTTTTGCATTTTATTGGTCGCGTGGTGGACCACCTACCTATCGTCACCATCCTACGGTGGCTACGGTGGCTGTCACCTACCTGTCATCACCACGGTGGCTTCCTGCATCACCATTACCAGGTCCACTACGTGATCCAGGAGGCCACCGTGGTGATGACGTTGATTTTCCGGTGCTACCCCGGGAAGTTTGAGGCGGCGATCCAGACGCTCTGTGACAATATCGAAGTGATCGACGAGCCCGAGGCGAAGGCTTCGCTCGTCTGGGTGCTCGGCGAGTACGCGGAACGCATCGACCACAGCGACGACATCCTCGCGGAGTTCATGCGGGGTTTTCACGAGGAGCCGGGTCAGGTGAAGACCGTGCTCCTCACGGCTGTGGTGAAGCTGTTCCTGAAAAACCCGGGGCCCACACAAGCAATGGTGACGCAGTGCCTAAAGCTGTGCACAGAAGAAGCAGACGATCCAGACCTGAGGGATCGGGGGTAAGCTACAGGAGTAGCCTTGTTTTCCCGAATAGGAACAGTAGTGTCATGACTGGATATTACGGCGCATTGTTCATACTCACGGCACTCCTTGCTGTGGAACCGCGGCTGATACTAGTTGATTCTGCGCAAAAAATTATCGCCAGGTACATGTATTGGCGGTTGCTGTCCAGCGACCCCAAAATAACGAAAGCCGTGGTGATCGGCCAGAACCGACCGCGCATCAACGACGATATCAGCGCCCCCGTCCATGACAGGCTTATCCACGGTTGGGGCACTTTGTCCTCTGTTTACCGCCAGCTTCCGGAGGCCTTTCTCGCGCGCAGAGTAGACAGCGCTTCCGCGGGCACGGACGACAACGACACCGACGACGATGAGGCCCCGGAAAGGCTACGGCAACTGCAGGAGGAGATGCGAAAGGGCCGCAGTGGGAGTGCTAGCAGTGGTCGTTTTGTGCCACCGGGCGCTTCCATGGCTGCAAGTGGTGCGGGCACTGGGATCATGGGCGCCGGGGGGACTGTTGTTGCAGCCGCAGCGGGAGGTGCCTCAGCGGCGTCTTCGTCGTTCGCGAAAAATAGCATCAGCGGCCCAGCAGCGGCGGGCGCAAGCCCTGCCCCCGCGGGCTTCGGCGCGTCGTCCTCGACCGCCATTGTGCCTGGGGGCCAACTCCAGGCCGTTGAGGACTCCGACGAGGAATCGGGCTCGGATGGCGACGGATCCGGCAGCGAAGATGAGGAAGAGGACTCCGAGGATGCATCGGACTCACCTCCACGGCTCGAGTTGGCCGACCGAGCCACTGGTAGCACTCTGGCGGGAAGTGGCGCGGCACGGTCTCCCCAGACACAACAACAGCTTCAAGCTGCGGGAGGTTCCGGCACGTCGTCGTCCTCAACGGGTGCGCAGCCGCAGCCGAGGTACGCGTTGGTTTTGGCCGACAGCAAGCTGGGGAAGGGCGGCAACGCCGGTCTGAAGATTGCGACGTCCCTGGTGCGTCGCGGCCACTCGCTCGCGTTGTACATCGCGCTGCAGAACAACAGCGGGAAGAGGATGACCCAGTTCGCGCTGCAGCTGAACAAAAACGGCTTCGGGCTGGCGGTAGGACGCGAGCACGCGCTGGCCTCGTTGGAGATGCTGGAGAGCGGAGAGGCGAAAACGCTGGTCATCCCCGTTTTGGTGAACCCAGCAAACCAGGTGCCGCTGCCAAGGCCTGAGGGATCGGGGGCCGCACTCGAGATCCTCGATGCCGCGCTAAAGTCGTCGCTGGACCTGTGGTACTTCAAGCTGCCGTTCGAATTCGCGACCGTCCTCGTGCCGGAAGCACCGCTCCCGCAGGCCCAGTACGACAGCAACTGGCTGAACCTAGGCAAAAATCCGGCGAAGGAGACGACCAAGGTGATCCTCGACGCGCTGCCGACGAACGCGCCGTCGTTCCTGCCGACCGTGCTGCGGCGGTTTCGGGAAAAAAACTTGATCTTCGTTGCGCACGCGGTGCGCGCGGCGGGAGAGAGCCACGTCTTCCAGATAGGGGGGTGCACCGTGAACAAACTGGCGTTCTTCGCGGAAGTGGCGGTGCGGGGCACGGCTGCGCAGCTGAAGACGCGCACCGACCATGCAGCGCTGGTGCCCGCAATTCAAGGGCTGTTCGAAAAGGCGCTGAAAAGATCGTGACAGCGAGCAGTGCGCCTGCGACTGAGCCAACGTCTTGAGAGAAATCAATTGTATGAGAGTACAAGAACGATTCATCTGCCTCCTGGCTGCTCGATTGCAGTCTCAGCAACGGCGCCAAGACGATTTGGCTACTGGGCGGGGCCGGTGTTCTTTTTCGCGTGAAACGCGAGTGCTGGAGTTTCTTTTGCGGATTTATTGATGCACCTACGTGTGCATGAAGGCCTCAACTACTATGTTTTTGCATGCGGCCTCAAGGCGTAGGCAAGAAGTCGCAGAAGCGGAAGAAGTACGATAAGGCCCAGGAGCGCAAGCTATTCGTACCACAGCGATCATGGCACTGCAGGAGCCGCTTCTCAGCAGCGCCTCTGCGCCTACGGAGGCTCATTTGCCGGCGGGGACGGCCCCTGCGCGAGCCTACGGCTGCGTTCCCTGCGAGAAGCTGCTCATCTGGCGCGGTGAGGGGAGTAATCGCACGCTCTGGAAGTGCTTCTGCAGCGCGGTACTTGTCGCCGAGATCGGCTTCTACGTCTATCTGGTGTATCCGCAGTTTCCGCTCCTCGTTTTGTTTGCGTGCTTTTCGCTGGTGAAGTTTCTCGTCGAGACCTGGGGGCAGGACACGCCGAATTGGATTTGCCCCGGCGGCGTCGGTATGTTTCTCTTCATCTACGTGGTGATCATTCCCGGCCTGCTTCTCTACCCCAACGGCGTCTGCACACGGAATCAGGACATCACCTTCCCCTACCATTCGCTCCTGGGGGCGGTCCTCTTCTTCGGCGGGTCGTGCTTCTCGCTGGGCTACGAGGTCGGGCGGTTCCGCTGGAAGAAGGACCCGGGGAACAAGGGCAGGCTGCACACAGTCGGGCTGGCCCGGTTCTGCATCCACCCAAACTACCTCGGCGACCTCTTCACGTACTCGGGCTGGGGCCTGGCCGCGGGCACGACCTGCGCAATCACGACGCCGATTTTCATGGTGTGGAGCTTCCTGGTGTTCGTGTGCCCAAACTCGGACGCGTACCTGGCGCAGCGGTACTGGCGCGAGTGGGGAGAATACGAAGCGAAAACGGCAACGCTGATCCCGGGGTTTCACTCGAAGCTGGGAGGCCAAGTCCTCGCGTGGCTCGCGTTCGGCGTGGGCAGCTGGCTGTACGGCAACTGCGCCGGACAATGCGGGTGACCGACCGTGGTCCTATGCCGAGAGAAAGGGATGCTGTGTATGTGTTCTTTTTGTTGCATTTTTAAAAGAAAGCGGGTGCTGTACGTGTAGGTGTTGACGAGAACAATGGTAAATTTACTTTGTTCGCGGTGCAAATTTCTCTATGCTTGATCCTCCTTGATCACCTCGATGAAGATCTACCTTCACTTGATGGCTACACTAGCAGTCTTCTAGGACTGGCCATCGCGCCCAACTTATGCCGGTTGCTGCCACCTCAACCGCGGGCGTCGTCCGCGTGCATGGTGTAGGTGACCTCCAAATCACTGTCGTATGATGAGTGGTATTTACTGCTCAGCGACAGTGGATTATAATCTAGTGGCTTTAAGAAAATTAAGGATTGAGCAGTGTGGTTGGTGACCTGTACAGATGCTTTGCGATCGACGTTTCTGATGTCGTATAACGCCTCTTACTTCTGAAAGGAACGAAATCCGCTGAGACTTACAAGAATATACGAGCTACGATTAGGAAGAATTTCATGATGTTCTGCCGATAAAATCTGAGCAGCAGTCGCTATTTCGTGTACTCTTCACCGTAATTTGTTGTAAGAGAAGCAACTAAAGAGTCGCAGCAAAATTCTAGCATACTCATCTAGCGAAATCATAAACATAATCATGTCGGAGCCGGAGGCGAGGTCGAACTCGAGCGCTCATTCGCAAAGTCCGGCCCAAAGTCAATCCCAAACTCAATCCCGCACCGAAGCGTACCGGGACTACGTCGTGTCCTTGGCCAGGGCACTCGCGGACGAGATGGAAACTGAGTATGCCCAAAAGATTCCCGAATACAACGAGCGGAGAAAGATTGTATGCGATGGCTTTTTCAACGACTTTGATGGAAGACTGGATGATCGCTTCTTCGCGGAACGCAAAGCGGCGCTCGAAAAAGGTTTGGCGGGGATTCCGCTCGAGCTCGCCACGGAGATCATGGACGAATATGTCGATGAGGTAGGGCCGAACAAAGGGTGGAAGGGTGTGCTAGGTATTTGGCCGGCGGATGTGCTTCGAATCTCCGCGGAAGTTGTTGAGAACCTTCGCAAAAAGCAGTGCGACGAAATGGAACTGACTTTGAAACCGAAGATCATGGCAGACGTGCGAGACGAAGTGCGGAAATGGGTGATGGCAACGCGCGATTTGGTAGCGAATTGCATCGCGATGGGGAAACGGGAAGTCACGTTGGGTGGCACGTTCGAAGATTGGCGCCTGGACTTGGAAGAGAAGATCGACGACGAATACAGAGGTGCGATTCAATTCCTGTTAGAGTGCCGCTGCAAGGAAGAGGACAGGAGAAGAGCCAATTGGGCGCCTCGTCAGATTTTTTTGGCCCGAAGTCGCGCGGTACAATGCGAAGGCCAAGGACCTGTTCGTGACGCACCTCACTGACCTCGGTTTTTCAGTCAGTCATGAAGACGAGTCCGAAGGTAGAGGATGCGTGGACACGATAAGCTGGTAGGGCGACTGGCCGGCTTGCGTGCTGCGTTCGAAGAAAAATACTTCACGCGGCTACTGAGAACACCAACTAGTACGGCCGTTTTCTCTGACAGAAGAACTCTTTTTCATCTTGATCACGAATTTCATCGATTCACACGAAGCGGGCTTCTTACCGTGCGCGACTAACTAGGACACGTTCGAGCACTGAGGTGAAGTGTTCAAGGGCGTGGAAAATTTGCGGACTTGAGGACCAAAGAAGATGTTTCCGACGCAGCTAAACGGACATCCTTGCCAATCTGAATCTGAAGGTGCCCGGCGGAGCATGCGGTGGTCATCACCGGTGAAATTGTTTTTCCTTCGCGAGATGATCGCGTGTAAAGTAGTTGGTTCAACTTCCTTGTTGAAGCAAGTCCGCACTGTCTCGATGAGGATCCAAACAGAGGTAGCTTTGTGCGGCCATGCGAGGAAATCTTCACTGTATCGGCTCAATTCCGACGAACCAGACCGTGATGATACATAAAGTACTTCTTGAAATATCGCAATCATGCTGCGCTTTGTGAGTTGGTCCCGCATTTCGTGCTTCCCCGAGGTGGAGATTCATATCCAGTGTTGCCAGAGTCGTGTGGAAGAGGATTTTTCTCAGGATGCAGCTCGGACAGAGGAAAGTAAATCTTCGCTTCTCCCGTCGGGGCTGGGTATCTGCTTTCTCCCTGGTGTCGAGGATGGATCGCTTCTCGACCCCCGAAAGAATTTCGTTCCGATCGCGAAGGACGTCCAGCCCACTTACGATCTCTGCTGCAAACGGACGGAGCACCTCGACGGCACCGAGCTGCGCGACCTCCACCGCCTGCTGCACGAAGACGAAGCGACGCTTCGCGGCGGAGGAGAACGTAATGAACAAGCGTCGTGTGGCTCGTCATCCTCGCAGCGGTCCTCCCAGAGGACGTCTGCGCACCAACATGCAGCCGCCCAGGGAGAGAGGACAGCATCTTGCGATGCAGGAGAGGGTCGCGCGACGAGGATCACGGCCGCGCGGGAGAGTTTCCTGCTGGAGAAGCTACTCACGCAGGGAAATCCTTCGGCGAGCTGGGACGACGACAGCGACGCGATGTGGCCGCCGCAGTACGAGCGAGAAAAGTACGCGGCGGTGTCCCTACCGCATGGCGACCATACGCGCGTGGTATACCGAAAGCAGCTGGGCGCCCTCTACCACTTGAAAGCGCTGCTGGATTACGGGGACCGGCCGGTGCGGATGGAGAGCCTGATGCCCTGGCTGCGGGACCGCGGTTTTTTCGAAATTGGAGCGGCCGCAGATGAACCAGGAGAGCCCGGTGGTGCTCCAGCTGATGATTCCGGAGAAGCGAAAGAACGCGAGCCTATCGAATTCGGCTGGTGGTTCCGCGGTGGGAGCATTCTGGACTACGACGGACCCGAGCCGCGTCAGGAGCGGAAAGAACGGCTCGCGAAGTTGTGGAAAACAGGTTTTCGTGAGGAGCGTAAAGAATTCCTCACCACTGCGGCAAGCGGGAATCGTGCGGTCGATGAAGAAAGGCCGCGGATAAAAACTGAGGGTGACGAGCGGCTGCGGCTGACGTGGCGGGGCAGCGCCGGACTGCAAGCCGGATCGAGAGCACTCGGGAGACCGCCGCGCAGCCTGCGGAAAGGCAAGAAGAGGGCCACGCGTCGTGATCAAGATACGGAAAAAGTCGCGCTTGAACTCGATGAGGTGCGCGGCCGCCAAACTACAGGAGCTGATGCTGAAACGGACGTACCGCTGGGATTTCTGATGCACCTGGCGACGGTGCTGGAGCTCGATCTGCTGCAGGAACAAGCGTCGCTACTCGAGGACCTAGACACGCTGCAAGGACCGTTGGCGCGGGGAGAGGACCCGCCACAAGGGCTAGTGACCGCCGTGTACGAGCCCTGGGTAGAGGACCAGATGCGCGAACCGGTTCTGTACCACTGTGGCCAGCAGATGGCGGGCGCTCCGTCTGGTGCAGAAAAAGAAGTAGAGGCAGGTGGAAGCCGCGGGGACGGGCAGCAGCACGAAGAAGGAGGCGCAGGGGGAGCATCACCTGCTGGCACGACAGCCACTACGGACGCCACGGAAGAAGGAACGCCGTTTTTCGGCTGTTGGCGGAATTCGGCTGTCGGAACGACGGGGGACGCTGCGGGCGAAGCTCCCAAAGACCCTTCGAAGACGTTCATTCCACAGCGACAGGGCTCGGGGTACAATCCGTTTCAGAACCAGTGGATGCTGCAGCGCGACGAACTTTGGAACTGGGAGGTGGTGAAGATGTTTGCTCCGCGGGACAGCAGCTCCTTCGTAGAGGACGGCTCGAAGAGTGCCGCGGCCTTCGCGAAGGAAAAGGCGCAGAAAATGTTTGAGAAATTGTCTGTTCGCCTTCGCGCCGGAGGAGATGGTGGCGAGGAAAAAACAGCGGCCGTAGCAGAGGAGCTGACGGGACCGTTAGCGGGCGAGATTCGCCGCGTGGATGTGGCGAAGGGCCGGCTCGGGAAGGTGCCGCAGGAGTTTCTCGCGGCGTATGAGAAGCGGTTTTTGCCGGGAAGCGTGAAAGCCGCGACGAGGACGATGGTCGCGCACAACGGTGTCGGGAGCTTCTCCGCAAATGATTTCGTGCGTATCGTGTTAGCGTTTTTCGAGGGCAGCGGAAGGGGTGGCGAACGAGTCAAGATGCCCGAGGAGCGGAAACTTGGTCCAGGAGCAGCCGCAGAGCAAAGTAGTGACGCAATTATCCCCGTGCAAGCTCGGGTGGACGCTATCGAGAGCGACCGAAACGGGCGGCAGGCGAGGCTGTCGGCGAAGTTCCTGATCTATTGGATCTGGCTGGAGCGCATCGGGTTTCCGCTGCTGCTAATGCTCTCGAGGCCGCTGGCAGTGGCTGTGCAGGTGATTCGACTGCATCTGCTGCGGGCGGTGAGCCTGTGTCGCGTGCAGCTTTTTGCGTGGCAGCTCAAGGAATGGCTCAGCAAGCATCTTCGGGCATATGCTGCTCTACGAGGCAGTGGTGGAGAGGGAGACCACGAGTCGCAAGCGGATGCAACAGCAGAGGACGTTGAAGATGTGCACGCTGCTCATCCCGAAATCGTTCGAGAACACCCGGGAGAATCTTCCGACGAGAGCAGTAGCAGTGGTCTGGAAGATTCGGCGCTCGACGACCTCTTCGGCTCTAGTGACGAGAGCGGCAGTACCAGCACCAGCTCGGAGGGCCATGAGGATTCGGTACTACTACAACACGCACCGCCGAAGAATGCGAATGCTCCGCGCAGACGGGGCGCTCTGGCGTTGGTAGATTCTGAATCCGAGCTGCTGGCGCGGCTCCTTCGGGTGCTAGAGCAGCACACTTTGGATTTTCAGCACGGCTCCGTCGACGACTACATGCGCGGCGTGTGCTCGAAATACGGGCGGGGGTCACGCTTGGTATGGGAGGACTGTAGCTGCTCCGCCCTGCCGAACGTAGGCCCACTTGACGTCACAGCTAGACCAGCGACCGAGGACAGCGAGAAATCCGCCCCTGCTGTAGAAGAAGACCCGGGCCAGGCTAAGGCCTCTCCTCTATCTGTTGCGGCATCCTCGTGCGGCGACCGGCTCGCTGTCGCGAGGGCGCAGACCTCGGGCGAAGTAGATGACGCCGGCGCCGGGCAGTCGGTTCGCGAGCACCACTACTACAGGGGCGCCCAGATCAAGGAGCGGGCGGACAGTATCTCCGTGATGGGCACCGGCTTCTGGAACGACGAGGAGCACAGCGCGACCCAGCGGCTGATGTGGGCCGGGAGACTCGCGTTGCCGGCTGGGGTGAAGCGCATCTCGATCGACGTAGTGATCCCTGTGTGCGCGTTTGGCGACGTTGAGGACCTCGACGTCTCCGTTTTTCCGGGCTGGAGCCGAATTTTCTTCTACGATCTGTGCGGCGAGTTTAGCCGGTTTCTTCCGCCGGACGTCGAGCCCAAGCGACACCCGAATACAGAAACCAGTTTCGCGGAGTTCCACAAAACGACGACGATGAAAGAATACAGGCTGTTTTCGGTCGCAGAACTGCTGACGGACGAGGAGGATGCTGTTTGGGGGGTAGACGGTTCATCTGCGGCAGGTGAAGATGAAAAACCGACGCCAAAGCTCCGCCCTGCAGTTCGAACCTGGGACGCCGCAACGCGCCGCACCAAACTCCTCGAAGACCCGCTCGCCAAAGATCTCATCGATCGCTGCGCGAAGTTCCGGGCCGACAGCGTGTTCTTCGATGACTCGCACGAGGAGGACGTGCGGACGTTGGACGTTGGGGTGCGGTTCTTCCACCTGGCGAAGCATTACGAGGACGTGGCGGACGTGACCTTCATGGCGCACGCAGACTGGCGCGAGCATGCCACGCCCGGCATTATGCAGGCGTCGTTTGAGGCCATCGAGCGCGGCCACGAGTGGGATGAGGAGTTGCAGGGCATCGACGTGGTCCATCTAGGCAAGCGCCAGCACGGCCCGCTCTTCGCGACCGCGGGAGCGGGGACAAGCGAAAAAAGGTTTTCGTTCTCATCGGCGCAAATCGAGGAGGTGCAGGCAAAGCTAGAGCAAGGCGTGGGACAGCTGAAGCATGGATACGACTTGGAGCAACGGGTGGACAACCGCGACGACACAGCCGAGCGGCAGAAGGCGGCCGCGGAGGTAGCGGAGCGTATTCTGATTGCGGATGAAGATGCGGCTGCTCGTCTTGGGAGCGACGTGCGGGACGTGGCAGCCAGACCAGACCATCACTTCGGTGGCTTTGTGGCACCGGAAACTTTCGTGTACCACGCCGTTGAGTTGGAAGGCGGCTCCATGGGCGAGTTTCTTGGGAGAGAAGATTGGGACTTGGCGACCGGGTTCTTTGACCCAGATCGCAAGAACGATCAATCCGCCGCGTCGATGTGGGCTGCACCGGCTGCGATCCACGCAGCGCGCGCGAAAACATTCGCGAGAGAGCTGGTTGCGGGGGACACCGAGCTTTCGATCGCTGATACGCAGGAAGGAGGAGGCGGCAAGCAAGACGGTGAGGAAGCAGGTAGGAGGCCTATGGCAACGACGTTTGTGATGAAGGCGGTACCAGTAGGAACGCCATCAGACCAACGGCGCCAGCGTCGCACTTACGCAAACCAACGGAAGAGCGGCTCTCAAAACCTCCGCTCCACCAGGTTTCTGGCGCGCCGGCGACAGAATCCGATTACGCGGAACAAGCCGTCTTACCGCCTTCCAGACGCCTACGAGGCGAACCTGCACCGAAAAGTCTGGAGAATTTTGTTTCAGGAAGAGTTCGAGCTTCCCAAGCACCATTTCGGCGGCTACGACTACGGCGTTTTTCTGCTGTCGCGACGAGCGGTGTTTTCTCGGGCGCGGAGCTGGTACGCTCACGTCGCGTACGGGCTGCAAAGCGCGCGTGACACCTGGGGGATGCTCGCTGAGTCGGGGGGAAGAGGAGCGAGCGGGGCCGGAGGGGGGAGTAGTTACTTTGGACCTGCCGCAGCTGCTTCCCGTGGGAATGCTGGTCACTTCGTCTCCGTGCGGACGGACATTTCCAGCACGCCGCGAATCTACAACAAGGCAGTCTGCATGATCTTCGAGCACCTGTGGAGCGTGCTCTTTGCCTTCGTTCCGAGCATGCCGTCGTCCTCGTCTCCGGCGCCTCCTGCGCCTACCTCCCGTTCGACTGCAACTGCAGGAGCACCACAGCCTGAGAAGTTTAGGTTCGGCTACCGGGGCGGGTTGGGAACGGCCGGAGGCCCGGCGTCAATCCTTCTGAAGAGCCGCTTCTACGACAGCGCGCTGCCGCTGGCGCTGCGGTTAGAGTGGCACCCAGCCGCACGCTCCATCGTGCACTTCGAAAATCTGTGGCGGTACTCGCGGCTGAGCCTCCTTAGAATCGATCAGCGTTGCGTGCTGCAGAAATTCCTGTCAGAAGAACCGACGTTGTACCTGCCAAAGACGGTGCTGCCGCAGTACCCAAGAATCTGCTTTGCCGCAGCAGGCGAAGAGGGTTCGCGACGCTAAAAAAACTTTGGCAATGTCCTCTTACTTTATCGGTGAGATGAAAGTAGCAAGCGATACGCAATATGCGGGTTTGCATGCAGAAATCAATTCCAACGGCGAATGAACGCCAAGAACGCAGCTTTTTTTTTTGGTGGTTCTTCAGCCAGCTAAAAAGGCAGCTGGCGTTGAATTCAGACGAAGCGTTTGTTCCTCCGCTGGTCGTGTACGAACATACTTCAAGCATTCGCCATCGCCTTGATGTTTTGCCTCTGATCACGACGCTCGTGCCAGCAGGCGCATGGAAACTCAGATCGATATGAAGCTGCGTGTAGTGATGTCATCTATCATCAGCCGATCTCGCTCCCGTTTCATTTCTAGATTGTCGCGGTCGCCCTCGCCTTTAGTTTACCGAAGCCGCTGCATGCACTATCCATTTTACGGCGTGCCACTATCGTGCCAATTGTCCTCGTGGGACCTTGTCGCGTTGCTCGTGATACGAATCTGCAACCAAACTGATTCTTGTCTTGTAATGCCGGATTCAGATAATTTCTGTGAGCACCGATTCGTTTTACTTCGCTCGAGTTCGTAACGTACCTGTCTAGCACCTACGATTCATAGGCAGATAGCACTACCTTTCGCGTCACAATATCACATCGATTCATTTTTGGATTGCAAAAATGTTACTCCGACATGGGCAGCATTCTGCGGTCGGGCTCTCGCGGACGTCGTGTGCCCGCGAATCGCACGGTCGCGGAAATCAGTTGTTGCGCCGGACGAGATTTTTGATTACAGCTGCTGCAACGTCCGTCTTCATCAGGTCATGGCAGACCGTAGTGGCAATGGAACATTCCGCCGATCGCGCTGCTGGCCGCTCGTCCCAACATACTTCGGACTCAACCTCTACCGGGCGCGAGCGCGACCCATTCCACATGAGGGACCTGGCCGCCTCTGCTTCAACCTCCTGCAGCCAGGACGGTCGTGTCATCACAGCCGCCCCGCTCGTCGCGCCTTCCTACATTTTTCCGCCGGGAAGCGCGCATGCGCGGCGACTCGGGATCTCCGGCGAAGCGGCCGCGCGACAGCGATCGATATCACCGATTGGACGAGCACTGCAGGATGGATCACCGACGAAGCGGCTACTTGTGAAGCAGGCAGTCGATTCGTGGGAGGCGATGTCCTCGGGCTCGCCCAAATATTCGCTTCCTCCAGCTCTGAAGCCGCAGGAAATTCCCAAAACCAATTTCACGCGGATTCTGCGTAGAAAATCGCCCCTCGACGGAATCGAGGAGTTTCGCGAAATCGGGGGAGCGGCAGCCGATAGTGCTGGCTCTGGCGCAGGCGCGCCACAGAACGTGGCGACGCGGGACATGTTGACAATTTGTAAGGAGGGTGTCGTGGGAGCGGAACGCGCGGGGAATAATTTCGAAGCCCCGAAAAAAATACAGATTGCGTCAGAAGTTCCGAGAGCTGCTGTCACCTCCGTTGTGCCACCGCCGGTGAAGGACAGTTACATCGCGGGCGGTGGCAGCAGCAGCAACGAGCTGGGTTGCGTTGGTGGTATGAAGGAGGCCGCAAGTAGAACCTCACTGCTCTCCGAGGGCCTGCACCGCAAGGAGAAGGACTCGACGCGTTCGACCCTTTCCTCCGCCGAGTCCGAGTCGTGTCCTGTGATCGGGCCGCTCCTTCCGTCCCCTCTGAATGCACCAGCGGGAACGACGGGGGTCTCACCCGGATCTACAGCTCCTGCAGATGCAATGGGCGCAGGCGCAAATGCCATAAGCAACACCTTCCCGATTCCTCCGGGAGGCTTTCATCTCGCGGCGTCTGCGGGGTCCTCTACTTCTAAAAACGCGCTGTCCACCTGGCCGCGTCCGTTGGCGGTGTGGCAGCAGACTGGCCCGTTGTCTCGGCTCATGATGGGCGGCGGCTCATTTTTTCTGGGCGGAGCGGCGTTGACGGGTTCACGCCTCGTCGCGAACATGTACCAGAAAATCTTGCACCAGGACGGTGGTGCTGCTGCTCTGAACAGCCACCAACATCTTCAGGATGAGAGTCCGTGTCCACCGATGAACCCGATGCGGATGCCGACGACGTTCGATGAACTGATGGCGTACCCGTTGGAGACAGCCGCAGACGGTAAGTCGCTGCAGCGGGGCCCGGTGGTATTGCCGAATCATGTCGGGGTGGTTATGGACGGGAACGGAAGGTGGGCGTCGGCGCGGGGACTGCTCCGGTCGATGGGCCACCGCAAGGCCGAGGAAAACGTGCGCGAACTCATCGAGACGGCGGCGAAAATCGGAATCCGACAAATCACCCTCTTCGCATTCAGTACCAGACGTTGGTTTTGTTGTTTCACTTTGATTTATATTACACTTGCTCGAAGATGATCGATGGCAGGCAACGGTGAGGCTGTTTCTTATGTGCCACACCATCCATAACCATAACAGGTTCTGACAACTGGAAGCGCCCGGCGGACGAGGTGGGCCATCTGATGACTCGGTTCTCTGCCTTTTTGCGTGACAGCGAACTGCGTGATCAGTTGCAGAAACACAAAATCAAGATCCGCATCGTCGGCGACCTTTCCCCTGCCTACGAGGCTCCCTCCTTGATGTCTTCCCAGTTCCTCGGCACGGCGGCCAGCCAGATGTCTTCGTCAGATGGCTCTTCGGACCTTCTCAACAGCACCTCCAACGACAACAAAACGGCGGCCGTTACAGCTCAAAAAATGCATTGATTGTTAAACGCATCTTTACAACAAAACGAGCGGCCCCTTTTTTTGCTAGTTTTCGGCGTTTTTTGGCCGTGTTGTGCTGCCGCCAAGAAAGCCCCGTCGAAGTGCCTACCCGTGGTGATCAATTGTAGCGGCTCAGACGTCGCTACCCAAGCTGCTGCGTCCCCTGACCCCAGAGGGTTCCGCTTCCGCCTGCTTCCTTCCTTCCGCCTTGCCCCTAGCAGAGTCGCGCCAGCTGTTGCATCGCACCTGCGGCTCCCTGCCCTGCGCCTATGAATGGCTCGGGGGCGAGGGTCCGGCATCGGGGGCGAGGGTCCGGCACCGGGAGCGAGTGGTTTTTTGTTTGAAAAGATGTCTCTAACAATGCATTGTTTTGACCTGTAATATCGCGGCTGCGGGCGATCCAGACGAGGAGGACATTGACCCGTCGGGCGATCCAGACGAGGCGGATCGGGCATGCGCAGGCGCGGCGGGCGGCAGCGGCGGAATTCCCCGCCCTGCTTCGCACCCGGGCCCGCTGACGCAGCTGGTGCAGCCGATCCAGATTCCGGAGAGGACGAATTCGCCGGACGTGGGCGCCGAACTCGTCACGGGGTCCCCGAGCACGATTTCGTCGGTGACGCTAGCTGCAAAGATGGACTCGGAGCGGGAATCCGTAGTAAGCGGGCTCTCGCCGTCTTGGCAATGGCAGCGAGTGTGCAACTGGAGGGTCCAGCCGCTCGCTATGTCCGGGGCGGGCGGAGGTTGTCCTCCGGGAGTCGCGGGTACTGGCAACGGGTCGGTACTGCGGCCGCAGTTGCAGCTGTCGCAACTCCTACTGCAGCCGCAAGCCCCACTGACGGCCGCAGGTGGCGCTGCGCTCGGGCGGGGGGGCAGTGCGCCGGCGGGAACGCGGCACCGGAGCAAAGAGGACTCGCCAGAAGGTGAACACAGGAGCGGGCCAAAAGTCTTCCCGCTATCGCCGAACACTTCGCCGGGCCGGGAGAGTGGCACCAGCAGCCGCAGTGGCGGTTCCGGGGAAAGAGACGGCTCCCTGCATGATAGCGCCACTAACGCTTTATCCGTCCCCGCGAAAAACCTGAGCGGGGACAGTATCGACTCTCTGGCGATCGCTGCAAAGGCGCGCCAGACGTCCACACAATATCACCACATGGTCGACGGCGCCGAGGCCGACCAACCATTGTACGTATCTACTTCGTCCTTCGAGCACGTAGACGGGGGTCCAGGAGCTGCTGCGCCCGACCACGATTCATTCGCGATTTTCACGCCGACGGCGACCGCGCCTGACCCGCTAGGCAGGAGCGCAAGCAGCGTTGGCGCAGGAAGCGCAGGGGGCAAAAGTGCCGCGATCGACGACCACGAGCGCAAACTGCTGGACAAGAGGCTGCACCAGATTCAGAAAGACCAGCAAATGGGACAGCAACCTCGGGACGCATACAACTGCCAGCTGAGCCTGAGCAGCAGCCTGCGCGATACTGGGGGTAGTCTCGACGCGAGTATGGTCGACGTCGGAGCGGATCCCTCTGGCACGTCCGTGCAGGCGCTCGCGTCCTCCTTCGGTGCCCTATCTTTGGCGGGAGCGACCGGAGACATCATGGCGGACGCAGAGGTGCCGGGGCGGAGCCTGCTTAGTAGAAGGGGCGGACGAGAAGCAACTTCAGGCTCGACTAGGAAAAGGGACAAGATGTACCGCATGGCGGACACAGAAAAGCAGCACATGCGCGAGCTCATCGCGGAGCTGCACGCGCTGACAGACGACCACAAAGGCATGAAGCTCAACATCCTTTTGTCGTATTCGATGGCCTGGGAACTCCCGGAGGCGTTCAAGAGATACCACGAATACATGATGCGAAACCCGACCGCAGAAATCGACTTCGAAACACTACTTTCGATGTTCGCGGTGCCGTCGGAGATTGACCTCCTTATCAGGTACGAATTATCGCATTGTACTTCTGCTCCATTTGGCCCATTTGTTCGTGGTGTTAGCCGCATTAAAAAATACATGATGTAGTTGACGGTCGTGTGTTCTCCTGTACTTCTTCGACCTTGCTCTTCGTCTTGCCACAGGACGGGGAACCAACGGCGGATGAGCGGTTTCTGCTGCGTGCAGCTGCACTACGGCGAGATGTACTTCGAAGAGAAATACTTTCCAGAATACCACAAAGACGACCTGGTGCGCGCGCTGGTCTACTACAACGGCGAGGAACGGCGGCGCGGCAAGACCTCGCAGCAGCTGAGCCCACCGTCGGCGCAGAGGAAGCCAGCAAGCGGGGCAGACGAATGACAGTGGGCCGAGGACACAGGAGGCGATTATACTGAAAGAAGATACAGGAGACGAAAATGCATGCGGGGTCATGGCGAAGAGCAGCCACCAAAGTAGCTTATTCGCCTCTTTCCCTTCGTCTCCAATCGGGGTCGAATGGTTATAGAACGGTTTGAGGAGCAGGTCGTAGATGTAGAATAACGAGAGTCGCAAGATGAAAATCCAAGGCTTGTACGCGTACGCCAATAGCGGCTTCATTTTGTGCTTGGGTCTTATTCATGATAGATTGCAGCATGACCAGCTCCATCGCATCCACTCCGCGCGATCGCGATAGAAAAATCTGTTGTCCGCGGTGGCAACGGTTTTCGTGCCGATTTGCAATCAAAAATGTGTTTGACCGTGCATCTGACAGCAACCTTGCTTTTCCAATATTTTCGTATACTGTGCGCGACGACAAAGACAATGACCTTTCTTCTGAACTGCGATGAAGATGGTGCCAATGCAAATGCTTTGGCAAGGTGAAACGACTGATGAATGTATCCGTGCTTTCACCTTGATGAAGACGCTGGACGATCCTCTTGCAATGCATGCTGCAACAAGCATAGAATTCTGTTTCTGCAGTCGCGCGAATGGAGGTATCCTTCTTCCCTTGGGAAAAACGAGCGCGCAGGCCGGCTGATGTTGGTGTTGTTTTCAAATCGAAGCAAAAGTCGAAGGATCATAAAGGGGCCCCGCATCATCGTGTCGAAGCCGCAGGGAAAATCAGTGCGCGTGCCTTTCTCGCAATAAGGTCTGCTCCTCGATACAGATCGGAAGGCACGATCAGCGTAACCGTAATGGAAAGTGCTGTTCCACGTATAGCGTGGAGTGGCCCCGTCCACACTCCTTGTGATCGTGAATAATGCAGGCGTGTAGATACGATGGACTGCGATCGTGAAAAAAAAACATCAAGATCAAAGTTGGATGAGGACGAAAACTAGCAGCTTCTCCTCGCATTGGACATTAGAGGTGGCAATCGCGAACGAATCTGACGACAACAAGGGGCGCTTGTTCTTTTTACACCTCCTTCTGCTGCGCCATGGTTGACGGCCCGCCACCGAACGGGCAGGTTTTTAGCTTTAGGCGCATTGCCCGAAATTTTGGAAGCTACCTTTCCGACGTTTGCCACCGTTGTATCGGCCAGGAAAACCGACGCAGTATCACGACTACCAACCACGAAGACCGGCAACCTACCATCAAGAACAACGAAGCCGTGGAAGCAGATGCGGATCGGCAGGGGTGAGCTGCTCCTCATTCTTTTTTATTTAGACGTGAACTACATTCTTTCATTGATCTGTTCGTTGTAAAGAAACAGCACAAATTTTTATACAATCGCCGAACCAACTACCATCAGGACGACGGCGTCACGTAGGCAAGAGCTGGTGGAGGACTGCGTCCGGCAGGCAAAACGCGCAGGCATACTTTCCTTTCGCGACTCGGAGGACGGTCTGCGAAAGCTGCTGTCTAAAAGTGACGCAGAGCTGAGGTTGTTTCAAAGCGACTCCGAGCTGAGGTGTTCGCGGAATGAAGAGATGAACAACGACAGCCACTTGTTAGGCCCCCGGCCGCGACCTTCGGTTCCCTTGCTGCAAAAAGGCCGCACGCTGCAGATGCTTGTGAGCGCCGTTTCCGAAGCGGAGGCAAAAAAGAATGGGGGACAGATACGGCCCATCGAAGCGAAACTGACGCAGCGCTGCGTGAACACTCTCGTGGTAAACCTGTGGAATCTGTGCGCTGCCAAAAACACCGGCTACGGCAAGCACGGCGGCATGGACGAACCCGTGAAGGCCCACATCCTGGGCTTCATGGGGGACGAGCCGCCTGCGAAAATTCATGCGGGCTTCTCGGCGGCCCGGCTTGGAGCGATGCGCGAGAACTACGAGCGGGAAATTGTTACGGAAATCATCAACTTCATCGCGCCCCAGTGCGACAGAATTGCGAAAAGGGGCGGCCGCGGCGTACGGGTCAGATACGGCGTTATGCTCGACGCGATCCGCATCAAGAAAGGCCAGAGGGCGGCTGACGCTCTCGATCCTTCCTGTATCGTTACAAAAAGTGTTGTGTTCCACTTCCCTGCGGCCGACTCACAGTGGTGGTGCTGGTTGTTTCACCATCTGCCTTCGTTGAAGACGACGCTGGAGGCCGCCAACTTGAGGATCACACTCGAGCCGCCCTCGTCTGCGCGGACCACAAGGACGCATCCTTTTCTGCTTTCCGAAAAAGCAGAGAGCGTCATGACGGTGTACTGGTCGTAGAACCAGAACCACGGTCTTACTTAAAAAGTTATAAAAATACAACCCGTTAAGCTTAAGGTTAACGACCAGCAGGAGCACGACCACGAACAAGTAGCAACTGCATTTTTTTGCAGAACCTCGTGGCTTTCTTGGTCCGCTGGTGTCGTGACAAAAAACAACAAACACGGTTTCGGAAAACGCAAGCACGAGCACAGGTCCCAAAGGAAGCGCACGACAAGTTCGCGCTTTCCAAATGAAATCAGTGTCGGCACATTTTTGGTGCTGTCGGTATGGGATCGTGGGACGAATGTACGTGTACCACTTGTAAGTTAGTACCGCATGCGCGTGGGCGTGCCGATCGCGATCCATCGTCATCTGGGTCTGGCTCTGTGTCAGTCTCTGTCTGAGTATGCCATATCCATTGCCAGTCATCGTTTGTCATCCGCTTCCGTCAAGACAAAGTACAACGGGGTCATTCATTGGCGGCCCCTGCTTCTCATTTTCCGTCGTGAAGGTGAACCCAAGAATGGTATAAAACAGTCTCAGATTTATTTCTTTGTAAAAGCGACGCTGTCTCTCGTCGTTCTCTCTTCTCTTTTGAATAAAGTCGGCAGCTAACCCTAAAGTCGTTAGTAACGGCCACCAAGAACATGATTCAATGACTCGAGCGTAGACGTGGTTTTTTTTTCAAAGTAAATGCGCGTTTATTTCTTTGACCATCTGGAGGCGTAAAAAGAGTGCGCCCACGTATACTACACTTACACAGCGACAGCTCGTTGGATCGCAGGAGAGCACTGACATGTGGATTATGGCGCGAAACGTACCGGCCAGCCGTTGGTAGCTGAACTGCAGGTCGGGATAAAAGACGGAAGAAGAAGATGCTTATGGCGGGACCAGTTGGTAAGTAGCTATGCTGGTGGCAGGTGATTTTTTTTTGGGGGTCTGCGGAGTCCCCTCTGGTTGTGCGGGAAAGAGGTTCGCAGTAGGAGCAGAAAAGCGGCTATCCCCGGTCGGCAAGACTGCCGCCCATAGGCATAGCTCTGCAACCACCTTTTCCTTCAGCTGATAATCAATCGCCGCCCTAGGCGCCACATTTTAATCTGCGTTGAAACCGTATGACTATGACCACTGCTGTCACCAGTGGCTCCCACTACAACTGCTCGCTACCTCCTAATTCATTGAATTCGCACGGCGTCCGGAGCGAGGACGCCACCCCCTACCTCCCACAATGGGGCGTCTCTGACACCGCACCGGACCCCGTCGCGCTTGGCGCTTCAGAGCGCTTTGACGCACTCGCCACCTAAGGGCAATCGCCATCCAAGGGCAGGGGGACCCATTGCCTAGTGCTTACCAGTTGCTGACTTACGATCTAGTCCCTGCATAATCAAGCTGCAGGGAACGAATGAGGACCTGCTCGACAACGAGTCCTCAGATGACGAGCTCGCGCAGCATCGGCTACAGGGAGCCCAGGGCCGCGAGAGGCTGCGGAGCTCCCAGCTGCGGCGGAACCTTCTTGACCGAGCGGCCGAGGGGGGAAACATCAAGGACGTTGCAGTTGGAGCTGGTGCAACTGCAAACCGATCACCGTTTAAGGCGGCGGGGAGTTTGGGGGGAGCAGCTGCAGCAGCTGCAGGGGCACCCGTCCTCGTGCACCATTCGGAGGCCGTCGCGGTAGTTCTCGTCGGCAACGGATTGAATCGGCGGGGAGCCATCGGCCGGGCCCAGGGCATCGGGTGTCTTGACGTGAAGCCGCTGGAAGTCCGGAAAAAACATCCGCTTCCTCACTTCCAGCGGCGTCACGTCCTCCAGACAGGGGAGAACAAGAGAAACGGTTTTTTTCGCGGCAGCGGTCGCGGTTCCTTCGCCGCGTCCGAGCGCCAGCGGACGTCGAGAGACCCGGACGCCGTGAAATTCATCACGACAAACAGTCTGGTACCTTTTTCTGACCTCGCTTGTCGATATTTTAAATTGTCCACCCAGGGCGACCGCGACGTCCGACTACACTACAAGCTTCAACTCAGGTTTGAACGTCCATTGTACGTAGTCGAAAGTCATCATCTTGATATCTTCAATCATCATCTCTCTGTCCTTCTAAACTAATCGACGACCGCAGACTCCGTACGACGACTACGATTTCGGTGGTCCCCCACAAACGCCCGGCTCGACGGACTCCGAACAGCTGGACTACGCTATGGATCGCTCGGGTGTAACCATTCTTAACTCGAGCGGGGCTGGCAATCGAAGGTATTTGGATATGGAACGATAAACTTATCATAAAAGGTTTACTAGTTACGGCATATGTTAGTCTTTCATTTCTTTCGGAGTCGGACACGGATACTCACTTTTGCATTGGTGCTGGTTAGTGACGAGGCACACGAAGTCTCATGGACTGTTAACGCAGCACCGCTGATGCTGAACATTTAAAATTTTCATCAGGTCTACCTCGATCGAAGCGCCGGTTCGCGCGACCGAGTCAGATGCTGCGCGCGGTTCCGGCGCGGCCCTGCCCGAGTCGTCGGACCCGGCGGCCGGACCTGGAGTGGAGGCTGCGAGAAGTGGCGGTCGGTGGAAACCACACAGCAACCTCAACACGCTCACGACCGCGGATCGAGCATTCCCGCTCCGCTCAGTCCAGCAGCACAACATGAACGATTCGGTCGAGTTCCACAACCAGTCCATGTCTATCGATGGGTACGGGACGGCCTACAGCTACAACTCGGATGCCGATCTTCTCTCCGATACGAGCGTGGAAAATGACGTGGGTTCTTTCGAGTCGCTCGAGCAGGGGGGCTTGACCAGTACAAATTTTCTTTCCTACGACGACATGGTGCCGCTGCAGCACAAGTATCTGCATGCCAACGGTAACGTGTACACGAGGACGAGTGACGCGGTAGGGCAGGCGCAGGCATCCGGGGACCAGCAACAGCACGCGCTGCATACCGCCAACACCACTTTTATCTTCCACAGCACGGGGCAGGCGATGGCCAGCGACCAGCTCCAGCAAACCGGCGCGCCCTACGTCGACGTCGGGAACGCACCACTGTCGCTGAATCCGAGCGTGTTGAAGGGGAAGCTGAGCAAAAAGCGCACGACGATCACCAACGGGAACGCAGTGAATCCGGCGTTCAAGCTGGCGGCAAATTCCAGCAGTAGCCTGTGGACGAAGAAAGCCAACATGGCCCAGCAGGGGCCCCTCATGTTAGCGCTAGGACCCGCACACGCGTTCGAGAAAGCAGCACAGCCAGGAACAAGTCCCCGCGCAGCGGCGGGGAGCACGAGCAACAACCAGAAGCAGGGGTCAACAGGCCCTGGTGGCACGCTGTCGCGGAGCACCAAAAGGCGCGCGAGCAAGATTTTGGACCATGTTGCGCAAAAGCAGCTAACGGAAAGCGTGCTGGAGGACGGACACTTCGTTGGCGGAAGTTCCCTCATGCTGTCGTCGGTAGAGATGGATCACGAGGGGGAGTCGCGTTCGCTAAACTCCACATCCTACATGACGCAGCACTCTTCCGTTTGGCTCGGGCCGCGCGTTTCGTCGCAGGATCGCAGTCCCACGCACACAGAAAAGGCGTACGAGCTGCACCTACAACTGGGCGGAAGGAAACATAAGACCGGTGCCCTTGGTGGTGGCTCCTTCGAGAAGGGCAGCCGTAGCGTTAGCCCTTTCGTGCTTGCCGAACGATCTGATCGTCGCGGCAG
>RXOD01004037.1:0-31010 GCA_005223375.1 Amoebophrya sp. AT5.2 | reverse complement strand
CCCGCCTGCCCCGTCTGCTGCTCGGTTCCGTGCGGTCCGGGAATACAACGAGTAGGAGCATCTGCCCTGGAACTTGTACCAGTGGCGCAACACAACAGTGACGCAAACCAGCGAAGATTCGGCGCTCCCGTGTCCGCAGTAGTTTTTTCGACAGAGGCTGGAGCTCGACGAGCTGCTGATGAAGTGGCCGCGAAGCTATTGGTTTTGGTAGCGGATCCGCTCGCCGTGAAGGTTGCCTTCTCAAGATCCAGCTGCTGCTGCTGCTGCTGCTGGGACGACGGCAATTCCGATGTTGGAGCCTCGTGATCTGCTCGTGCAGCTCGGTCTCCGACTAGTGTTGCAACAAGAGGTAACTCTTCACGATGTTGCTCTTGGTCTTGCTTTCCGCACGAAATAACTCGCTTCCCATCTTTAGCCGAGGCAAAATCATGAACAAGAACTACATGCTCATCTTGTCCCTCCTGTAGTGCTTCTGGCAGATGATTGCGCAGCAAAGACGTGTTGAGGTCGCTGCCGACGCTGTCGTGCCCGTCTCCGCCGCGGTCGTCCTCCCCGAGCGTGGCGCTTGGTGAAGAGCACGAGGATAATGAGGTGGACCGCGAGAGAGGTGCGATTGGTGTTCTTGTTGACGAACCCGAGTCGTGTGACGACGTCGACATGATCTCGGATGACGCCTGCTCGAAAAAGTCGTCCGCAGTTAGAAATCGTATTCGTTCACGTTCCCACAAAGACCGCCACAGCTCCCGCTGCGCGTTTTCCGCAGCCGCTGCCGCTCGTCTTGTGAATAGTGACGGCTGAAGACGAGGGTGCTCACGCACAACAGGGAGGAACGTAGTACCTCCGGGTGCGATCCCACCGGAAAGCGACCGGAGGTGACGCCGACGCGCTACTTCTTCTGCAGCTGTCCGGGCAAAGGGGAGCGGAGCAGGAGCAGCCCCTGCTAGGTTTTCCACCTCGACCTCGTCCCAGGCGCTCGCGCCAGTGGTTCTGGGTGAGAAGTTGCACGGAGTAAAATCATGTTCTCGTCGCGCCCCCCGCGCCGCGTGTTGATGTTGAAATTCAACATCTACACGCGAATCGGACTGCTGTTGCTGCACATGTCGATGGTGGAGCCGCGCTTCTACGCGCTCCCTGAAGGCTTCTCTTGCGTTTATTTCCCATGGTTGCGCCGGCAAACGGGCCTGGTCGTCGCTTTCTACCTCTGGACTTGGCACCGAGCTGCTCGGTGTGTACGCGGCTGTGCTGCTGCAGGAGGTTGAGGCGCTGCTAACGTTCCGATCGAACCTACATGATTTTTCATTTTCGCCGGAGAGAACTGCTGTATGGCTATGGTTCTGAGGTATGCTGGTACAGTCACAGTAGTGCCCGCACCTCCACCATCCGGCTCGTCCTGGCGGCTCGGGATCACTAACACTACCCGGTGTGGTCCCTGTCGCTCTGATGGTGGTGACCGCTCCTTCCCACCGGCGCGGGGGAGGAAACTGCTGCTCCGGTTGAGGCACTGCTCGGTCCAAGTACATCCGCTCTGGCTCTGGTGGATGAGCTTGTTCATCCCCTCCCGCAGCGCGCCTTCGCCGAATTGACTCCTGCGCCCGAAGGTTGCCCCATACGAGGCACCTGATGTAACGCTCCATCCGTGCCTGCTGCTCTTCGTCTTCGACCGCCTCTACGAAGTCGCCAGCATCATCCGGTTCCGGGTGGAACAGCGAGCGAGTCGCTGCGTCTTCTTCCTCTTGCACTATCTCCGCCCCGTGGAACCGCGACAACCAGTCCGTCAGCCGTACCCGCGACTCCGCATCAAGAACCAGTCGGTCACGACGCAAATGCTCGGGTATACCCGGATCTTCATCGAAGCGGTGGAGCACAGCCGTCGTGCTCGTGGCGCCGCGGCGTCGATTCCCAACGCGATCTCGATGAGCATCCGCCCGCGCCAGCAGAGGCCCCTCTGTCCGCACGCGGGTTTCCGCTGCAGGACCGAAATGCGAGCGCGCCCCCGGCGGCGCGCACGCGATACGACCGCGAAACTGCTCGAGCATTCTGTGAGAACGCTCATCGACATTCTGCCCGCTTCGTTCGTCGTACTGGTATTGCTCAATTCCAGGCATCGCTGCCTCAGAAGTGTTGCGCTGGGGCTGGCCCAGGGACCAGGGTCGTGCTGGCGTTTGGTGTCCTGCTTGATGTTCTTGAGGTTGGTTTGGAGATGATCCGCCCTGTGCGCCGAAGGAGCTGAAGATGATCCCCCACGAAAGGCCACGACGAACGATAACCCACGTCGGTGCCATCATTGCGAAGCCGTTGCTTCTGTTTCAGTTGTTTCTGCTGCTCCGGCTGCTGCTGCTCTTCTTTTTTTAGACGTACACTTTCAAGACGAGTATACGAAAACTTACAACAAATCTCACCACGGGACACCGTAGGGCTAGGGGTACCGAAGATAGATCGATGGGGACTGGTACTACGACTTGCGCTATTTTCTGCGTGTAGAGGAAGAAAATACTTGAACTGAACAAGTACAACTCATTGACTAAGCGTAAACGTGGTCCAACTCCAAACTTGGAAAGGAGAAAGGGTCGGGATCTCTCTGGTCTTTTGCGTCCGCCCTGAAGTAGATCACGGCATGAGTAGTTTAACTTTAAAAAAATATAAAAATCTCTTTTATTATTTCAAAAGTAGAATCAACACGTGCAGAAGCGCTGCCTTTCCTTTGTTTCATTGATGTTCTGCGGCCTGGTAGCCGTTCCCAAAAGTTTCGCGACGTCGGTCTGTGACAACGAGGACAGATGAAGCTTCATTGAAGATGTAGATGGCGATGAAGCTAATCTTGCGGCGGTACACGTACACCACGCATTCGATCTTTATTTTCTGCCTGTGTTCCTGTCCGTCGGTATAATACGATGGATTGTGTGGCATGCTGGACGACGAACTGGATCGATAGCTTGAGCTTGTCCATTTTGTTTTTCGTAAAAGTATCGAGATCTGATGGATCTTCTCCGTCGTCTCTGATGTCTGAAACTACATTGAGCAGCGTTCGGAACGATGCTGGAGATCTGATTTTACTGATCAAGGCGCAGGCTCAGCATATTGATTCTGTTCGTCCGTGAGTGACCAATGAGTACTAGACCGATGACAAGAACAACGAATCCGCGCAGCGCGCCTGCTGTGTGCATGAAGATGAAAGGAGCTTCAGGCTGCTCGCCTCTACCTTAAGTGGCCCCCCCCCTGCTGCTGCTGTCTTGCAGCCTCCACCAGAACCAGCCATTGAATGTTGTTTGATGGAGGTCTTTTGCATTTTCCAAGAACTGCAAAGCGAATGGGAATGGCTACATGTACAATGAACATCAATGGACATTCGATGTTTATGTTGGTCTTTACGGAAAAATCGAGTCAATTAATGTTGAATGTTGATGCTTCACAGCTGCTGCAGCAGCGGCTGCGCCAGTCCCTCAGAGAACGCCTGTCCGAGCACAGCGGGGTTGTCCAGCGTCAGCACACCGTTCTGCTTCTGTCCCAACCGAGACGTGATGTACTTGCAGGTCAGCCGCAGGTCAAAAGAGAAGGGTTCGGCAACTTCCTCCGCGAGCGTCACAAGCTTTCGCGTTGCGTGGCGCTCCTGCTCCGAATCCAAAATGGCGACATCAACATTCGCGGTAGAGTCGGGCATGGACGAGGCGGCAGGTTCTGGTTCTGGGAGAGCGGCAGCAGGTGCAGCATCAGCTGCAAGCATCACGATGACCAACATCGGGACGGGCGTTCGCGTTCCAGCAGTCGCACCTTCTCCACTTCCGAAGAGCTGCAACCGGCCGAAGAACGTTCTGAGACGCTCCTGCAAGTCGCTATCCGCCGCAAGCATCCCCAAGTGCTCCAGCGACTTGATCGTTACAGCGAAGACACCCCCGTGGGCGAGCGGAGCCTGTTCCCCATCATTCGCGAATAGAGCTCCCGTTTGAAGACGCAGCTCTTCCTTGTACGAGCGTTTGATGTTCTCTTCGCGCGTGGTCTCAGGGTGGTCCACATACATAAAATCCCAGACGCGGCGCGACCACGACGATCTTCCACCGGCGTCTACCTCCTCCACCTCCCCTTCTCCACGCAGGTACGAGTGCGGCATGACGGAATTCAAGCCGCCCGTACTTAGTGCAGGAGCCCGCCCCAGATCGGCATCGCTTGTTTCTTGCCAGGTAGAATGGTGGTCGTAAAACTTGGAGACAGGCCGGCTCAGCACGTAGGCGGGCGCGACATGCTGGCTCATCTGACGACCCGCCATGGCAGCGGAGTCATCTTCCGCGTCGCCGGATGTTTCTTGCTGCGGCGCGAACCACGGGCGAAAAAATGTCCCCTGCATTAGGCCCGCCGCAAACCGACCGACCGGACGTGGAAGCAGGCGGTGCCTCCAGCGACTCCAGGCACCACTGATCGTGGAAGGCTGGACAGCCCCGCCGAGCACGTCCGAGAGAAGACCTCGACTCTCCGCGGATCCGTCGTCCCCAACGATGATGCCAAAGCGGAGGCTGCTCGCGGTCCCAGCTAGTGCAGCCCCAGGAGGAAGCGATGAAAACAACGCCGCCTGCACGTGGCCGTAAACCTCGACGGGGAAGAAAGACATTTCTCTTCGATCTTTTTTTTTTTACGTATCCGAATGTATGATCTAAAGTACGTGGTCGTCGACACGTCTACTTTACCTAACCACCTTGGAGAAAAGCAGATGAAGTAAATCTCCCAGCTGATGAAGATCTCTGACTCTGTGGTCTAGAGGATCGAAGCGAAGATGCATGAATGTGAAGATAGATCTCATCTGGAAGAAGATCAAGATCGACATCGATGATGAAAAAATACAAATAGCTGAGAATGAGATCATCCAGATCACGAAGATGATGATCAGTGTCAAAAATCCAAGCGAGGACACAGATCTCAGAGAACATGATCGAAATGCCGAAAAAATTTGCCTGATGTTCTACGTAGACTCTAGAGCAACTGCAACCACCTTGTCGTGGAGTTTCTTGCCTTTGCTCCTGCTGTAGCCGTTTCCTTTATTTCTTGCTAGTGCTACAACGTCTTGAACTTGATGCCAAGCAATAGTAGTAGCAGATGGGTTGTTGAGTTTATTCACTCGATCATCTCAGAGCCCTTCGTCGCTGTCGTCGTCGTTCCCGTCATCCAGCGCGCCGAGGTTTCCTCGCGCTGCGTCCAGAAGTCCGACCAGGCCTTCCCGTGCCCCCCATGCCTTCCGCAGCCACCCAAACGCTGGATCCGTCTCCACCGCCCGCTCTAGTTCCGCTCCGTTCCACTGTAAGCGCTCGACGAATTCTTTCTTTCCAAAGAACAGCGCTGGGTTCTGCGGCAGCAAAATACCTTCGTGGCCATGCTGTTCGCGTTGGCCTTGGCCTACCCCTACTCGCTTGATGTCGACGTTGTCGCACTGCTCATGTTCCCCATCCACAGGGACCTTGCCCTTGACGTCAAGCAGCAGGTCCTTATCCCTGTGGCGGATCCTGCCCGGATGCGAGCCATACATCTGGAAGCCGCGCAGATCTAGCGAAAACAGTTTGGGCGGTAAGGAATCGTCCAGCGTTTCCTCGTCGACGAGGTCGAACGCGTCCGGGTCCTGTTCTTGGGCATGGAGCCGCCTGGTGCGCAGCGGGTCCGGGACGCGCGAACCGTCGAACCGCACCCAATGGAATGACGAAACCACGGCGGAAGGCTTCGGGTCGTCTTCAAATTCTTCTGGTGCTGAAGAAATCTCTATCTCGTCGCTCTCCTTATCCTTCCGCTCTACTTCCGCATCTTCTCCTTTCGATTTGGCCATCCCCGCCACATGGTTCTCCGTCTTCTGCCGCTTGCTTTTCGCACTTGTTGGGCTGGAGGCTTTTCTCGGGAGCGGGTCACGAAAATAGTGTCCAATCTCCACGCCCGCGACGCCGAAGAGCGGGCGACAGTTCATGCACGTCTCCAAATGGTTGCGCACCCGTTGCGCAAAACGCGTCAGCTCGGCGGCTGTGAAGAGACGGAAGGACGAACGGGAGGCGCTAGAAGAAGCTGCTGACACTCCCATGTCTTCAAACACGTCGAAGTCCTCGGCTTGAAAGACATCCGCGAGCCCGGCACAGAGCCGACACTGCAGGCTTCCACCGGCGCAGACACGACGATGCCCAAAGAGCAGGTCGGTGAGTACCTGCCAGCCACTGCGGAGCGGACTGAGCGACCTGCGGATGGCCGCAGCCGTCCGTATAGCGACGGTGTTGCTGGGGTCCCCAGCTGCGTGGATTTCTGGCGCGCTCCGAAGATTTTGCTTTTTCGGTGATGTTCTTGGTGTTGGAGTTGGTGCGTGAATCAGCGCAACGGTGGTAGTACTATTTCTTGCGTTCTTGGACGCGCACGCCGACGAGACGGGCGAGGAACTGGTGGCTCGCATCGCTGTCCTCGTGGCAGATTTCTGACCCTTCGAAGACGGGCTTTTTTCGCCCCGTAGTCGTCGACGAAGATCCTTTGCACTTTCTGGATTGCAGGAGCCCCCACTAAAACCATTCCTGTTCTTTTTTTGCGTCGCGCTGGCGTGCTCGCTCTCATCCAGTTTGTAAGGCCGGAAAGGACACAAATGATCGTCATCGCAGCCACTTCGCCCTTGGTCATCTTCGGCGGCTGCTCCAAGCGGAAGCACATCGCTATTTTTGAGCGCGGCTACATTTTCCTTCATCCCCGTACGACTCAATCGTTCTACCCGGTCCACTTTCTCCAAGCGAAGCCCAAACCGCAGCACCTGCGGCTGCCAGCGCAACAGCCCCGGGAGATCCTCGTGTATGGCGTCCAAGCAAGCGCTGTAATGCTCGGAAATGTTGTCTCCTCCACCCAGTGCGGCGTCGGAGTAACTTCGATTCGTATCGAAATCCAAAATGATTTCCCGGATCATGCGAAGCGAAGTTTCCAGCTGAGCCGCATGTTGCAGCAAGTAGGACACGATGTGACTCACGTCGAGATGAGAAGCGGGACTCTGTCGTGATGTCATTGTCAGCCCTTGTTTGTTATTTTCGGACATCCTCGTGGTCTTCTCTCCGGGTCCGGAGGTGATTGTGGTTTTTATCCCGCACGACACACGGATGCGGTACGGCGCTGTCGTGAACCATTCTTGGGCCGAAGCAAACGGCGAGTCCGGGTCACAATCGTGGTCGCCTCCCATGTCGCGTGCGTGTCGCACATCCTCGGGCGCGACCCCGTCTGCAGCTCCAGCCGTACCCGCAGAGCATGATGATGAAGAACCCGGTACTACAGGAGGTCGTCGACCAGCATCAGCGACTGTATTTGCATTTGGGGCGGCAGCAGGACATGTCGCGGGTGCCACCTCCCTGGCGGTTGCTGGCTTTTCAGCGTCCGCACCGGCGGAAGAACTCGTCAGCGGTAGCTCCGGCTCGTCCACCTTTTGGTTATTTTGCAGAAGCGTTGCTGTTCCTGCTCGTTCCTTGTTAATCCTTTTCCTGCTCCTCACCCACTGCTGCTTCGCGTCGCGGAAGTAGGCCGCGAGCTTTGCGAAATCTTTTTGCAACCTCGACCGGTTCCGGATGTCGGCCAGTCGCACGTTCTTGTAGAGGCAGCCGGCCGACCCGAGTCCGACCGCGGCCTCGACGTCGCCATCTTCTGCTAGTTCGGCCACTACGGTGAACACCATTTTCCGCCCCACCACGACGTGCACTTCCAAGTTGCGACCCGCGACGCAGCTCTTTTTCATCCAGTCACCAATGGCACCAGCCTTGACAACCACGCCCGCCAACGGATGCTCCTCCGGGGTCTTGTTCGCACGCAGAAACCCGAGTTCGGCAGGGATAATCGCTCCCTCGTGTATGTCCACGTGGTCCGCGGCAGGAGGAGCTTGATCTTTTATTGCACTGCCAACGCCACGGCCACGCAGCTTTGCAAGCGCTCCCGTGGGACTTTCCGCGACGCCAACGCCATGCTGGTCAGGTAGCTGCAGGCGATTCGTTCCGTTCTCCTGGTCCGCAGCACTGAAATGGTCCGCCGCTAGCGCGACTTTCTGTGCCGCAAGGAGGAGGTAGTGATCCAGGGACACTCCATGCTGCTCGGGATCAAATCTGTCCTTTTTCCTGCGCAGAAGCACCGGGTTTTCGTCATCGCTGCCGTGATTGTTCGTCTGTTCCTTAGCAGCTTCTGCGATCTTGTGATCGAGTCTTTGTTGCGCCCGACTCTTCTTGGTGGTCTGAAGTTTCAACCGCTCTGCCGCCGTGCGCTTCTTGCTGATGCTGGATGTGCTTTCGTTGTTTGCTGACTTGGCGTTGTTTTTGCTCAGCTTCGCTGCCTTCGGCGGTTGTTTTTTGTTTTCCTTTGCGGCTTTCTCCTTTACGGTGGATTTCTTAGTCTCTTTGATGCTCTTTTTCGTGCGGCGACGTGCGTCCGGTTTCATTGGTTCCTTACTTTTGTTCTTCGAAAGGGCTGCCTTCTTCGCGCTTTCGCCGGTTGTTTTCTGCCCCTTCACGACCGAAGCGGTTGCGGTTCGTGACTTTGGCGTGCAGCTACTTCCGGAACTAGAAGAGGAAGTGTTTGGCGTTTTCTTTTTGCGATGGTCTGTTGGAGGCGGTGTCTTCAACTGATCTTGCAGCTTCTTGACCTTCCCCTTGTTATCATTACGCACGACCTTCTTTTTCGACGATGATGTTTTCTTCACCTCGGCTGCGTCTGCGCTATCTCTTCCTTGTTTTGCGCTCGGGCTACTTGCGCTCGCCTCTGTGTCCACCTGCGCTTTCCGCTCTGCCCGTCGTCGACTCTTTGCTACAGACTTCTCCGCTCGTGGCTGCTGGCCGACCCTCATCAACTTTTCCTGCTTCATCTCCCTCATCCCCTCCGTTTTTTCATCTGCACTTGTTCCGCTTCCAGTTCCCTTCAACCCCGCTCCTGCATCCTGATGTGGTTTTTCTGCCTCTGCTGGTGCTTCTGCAGCTCTTGGACTTGCTACTGCTTCGGCCCCGGCTAGCAGGAGGACGTTCAGGTCGTCATTTTCCTTTCCCCGCAGATCTCGCAACAGCCGCTCCATCGCGAGCACGTACGGTAGGTCAGGAGCCAGTCGAGACACGAAGTCCGCCCCCGACATGACCTCGTCGCCTGCGGCCGCGGCTGCACTCCCACAACCTCGATCCCGATCTGACGAGGAGAGGCTGAGCCGGATCGCCTGCGCTTCGATATGGCGTAAGGGGGCGTACAACCGCTGCAGCGCGCGGTCAAAAAGCTGGTCAAGATGCCGCGTCGGTGCGGAGCCAATCAGAAGTTGGTCGATGCTGGTGTGGTCCGGTGCATCTTCATCTCGCCCTCGCTCCCAACCACCGCTGTTGAGGCTGTTAATGTGGAGGTGGTCCTCTTCAAGAAAATCAAAATTGTCCTTGTCGTTGACCACGTCGTGGCTGCTATGCTGGTTGACGTTGACCTTGACGTTGCAGCTCTCGCTGTCGCTGAGCTCTACTACCTCTCCCGGTGCAAAGGGAAACGCCGACTCCGGTTGCCGGACTTTGCCGCAGGATGAAGGTGCAGCGTTCCCTGCTGGTGGTGGTCTTTTGACGCTGCTTTTCTCGTCCGTACCTTCGTTGCCCGCGGCGGGAGCTTGCTTGGTCGTGGAAGTTTTTTCTACAGCTCCTTCGGGCAACGAAGGTGCTCTGCCTTTCCTTTTCTGCCCGGGTACCGACACTGGCGCAGCAGCTCCCAACATATCTTCATCTGACACGATGCGCGTACTCTTGCTCGTCGCGGCCACTGCAACAGCAACATCTGCTGACGGGCGTCGTGCAGCCGCCCCACGTGCACAGGATGCAGATGAAGAAACACTACCGCTTCCACAAGCAATCTTCGCGTCCATTTCAACCACAACACGAGTGACTCTCTGCCTCTTCAACATCGGGAGGTACGCAATCGCTGAAGGCGGTGCACTGGCGGACGTCGCTGGAGGTGCTCGAGAAGATCTCCTGCATCTGGCGGTGCTGGCGGCCCTCGCCGCTTGCTGCCAAGTCTTCGAGAAGAGGATCGCTCTGCGCGTCTCGTTCCAGGACCCAGCTTGCTCAACACAACTTTCGTTTTTGTTAGGCGCTCCACCTCTGCCTCCTTGATGCGGCGCCGGCGGGGCGGCTGTTGTAGAGGCGGCTGTTGAAGAGGCGGCGGTTCCCGCGCGCGGCCGCGGTACAAGCCCATCGTAGTCTGGCATGGCGTACGTGTCCAGTGAATATAAAGCTCAATCAGGTCATGCTGGACTCTGAGACTCAATCAGAAGCAGAAGAACCAGGTCTCTAGTACCAGAAGTCAATTCGTGAAATTTTGACGAAAACCCAATGAAAGTGACGCGGTGACTATGTATACGATACCTGGTGCAAGACTACCACCTGGTGGAGGTGACGAGTTGTTGAAATGTACGTACAAAATCAAACAAGACACTGCTTCGTTTGTCCTCATCGTATTTTTTATTTTTTTTGTGCGCTCACGCCGCGGCCAAATGACTCTGTTTTGTCGAACTCTTCCATTTAAACGATGCTCTGGCAGCCAGCGCGTCAAAGACTACAACTACATCGTCAACTGGCGAGGAAATTAAGGAGGTGCCGCTCTGGCTCTTGATCTTCTTGGCGTTGTGTGATGTGCCCTCTCAATTGATTTGCGAAAAAATCAGGACTTTAGGCTTAGAGCTCCACGACGCAGTTTTATGATCCTGCGACAACTCGAACTCAGCTTTAACGTCAACTATACCTACGAAATTTAGTGGTCAATCTCAATGCATTTACACGACACGCTGGTGGACAGAAAAAATTGTCGACGTCGAGTTTCCTTGTCGATGCGCGTTTGTTCGGAGACATCGATCTGATTCTCGGGACTTCTTTTGCGGATGAGCGTTGCCGTACGTTCAACAGCCGAAAACAAAAGCTGATAAGTAAAAAGCCTTATTGCGCTGTTGCGTCAAGGTCAAAGTAGAGCTAGAACCACTGGCATTGAAATACTCGTCGTAGTTGAACCTCCTTGATGTATTCAACCACCTTCGCCTTCCTGGTCTGTGATGATGAAAGGCGCACGAGCAATGCCGTTGACGATCATGACAAAAAGGAATACGAAGCCGCGCGAACAACTACCACTACTACCGTGGTGCGCGGTGCTTTGACTGGCACTTAGACTTGCGGCCGTCGCGAATACTAGTCGAAATTCACCTTTAGTTTTTTTGCCACCTCCTGGAACCTTGCTCCTTGGCCCTCGTTCTGGCATGCCAGTCTCACGCAGAGCAGAATCCTCCGCTCCCAGATTTCTTTCATTTGCTCGGAACCCACCCGGATCCCCCAGTTCTTGCACAGCCGCCGCCTACTGTGCTTCAATCGCGTCGCCACCGCCTTCAACAGGACAAGCAAGTACTTCTCGACGCTCGCGGGCGCGTTCAGTTCCCGCGACAGAACCCCAGTGTTCCGGCTCAGGTAATGTTTCAACAGCAGCCGCACGCACGCGTCCCCGAGCACTTTCTTCGCTGCCCCAGAAGTTCTCTGGTTTCCCGCTATTTTCGATTTAATGCGGACATCCTTTTTCGGAACCATGAGGGGCGGTTTCCGCACAACGATCGACAAGTTCACGAAACGGAGACCGGGAAGGACTTCTGAACCACGCCTCCGCCATTTTTCGCGCGGGCTGCCTGTTGATGGAGATGGCCCCGCCCCGGACCCCGTCTTGTTCATCATAGAAGTACAAGTAAGAAACTCTGGCTGAAACCGGATGCCGGCCCAGATGATGCCCTTTCGACGCTCGACTGGTTTCGAAGACTGGCTCAAACTCTGCTTCTTGTGCAGGACGCCGAAGGTCTTTTCCCATTTTGCGAAGACGGAGGCCGCAGGCTCCACCCCAAGATGGAAGAAGTCGTCCACAAGACGAGCCGTCGTCGTGATCCTTTCTTCAGGTTCACCACACGAAGCTTCTTCCTTAATCTTGTTGGATCCGTTGGGCTGCTGCGGATGCAAAGGCTGATTTTGGTGCTGATGTTGATCTTGCTCCATGTGGTCTACCTCTACTCGACGCCGCTTCCGCGCGGGATCAGCTTGCATTTCAACAGCACTCTGCGCCACTTCCACTGCTCGCTTCCCATGTCCTTCCCGCTCCTGTAGCTCAGCGAGCTGTCTATCCTTCGCCCCCAGTGTGAGTGCGCACAGAAGCGGACTCGCCTTTGCGCCCTGCGCAATGCCCGTTTTGGAGCGCAGGAGCAGCTGGTGTCTTCGCAGGTAAACAGCGTGATCGTCAAGGCAGGCTTTTACCGACCAGAAAACGTGGCCCCGCTCGACATGCCGCCGCGGGCCGTGCGGCACGACCAGTTGCGGTTCGCGTTCGCGTTCGTTGCGGCAGCGGCCCGCAGACAAACCTGCCCGAAGACTTCTTGTTTCGCGTCCAGCACAAACCCGCTCCCGCACTCGTGGTCCCGTGGTGGTGCTACGAAGATGATCAGCCACAGCGGCCGGCTCCCCGAACGCGAATGGCTTCCGCCTAGCTCCTTGCATCACGCCAGCGTTCAACACTTCCCGCTGGTTCCCGACCGCCGCGCAAAGCGGGAACCCGGTCTCCGTTTTATCGGGGATCCCTAGTCCCTTTACCGCGTCGACCACCTCCTCGCGGGACAGCCTCTCGTAGCACTTCGGCAGGTCTGCGACCGCAAAACTTACCGCCGCGCGCGGCGGATCCTGATCGGTTGTTGTAGCGAACAAGGTGCGAGAGGATGGTCGTAGACGTGGACCGTGTTTCTCATTTTGCCCGCGTCCGTTTTCTTGCACACGACCAGCTGATGGACTATCGTCCTTGTCCTTGGAGATTTTGGCGTCCCTTCCACGCCCCTTCCGCATGCTCAGAAGCCAAGTCACCAGCGACGCTCTCCTCTGCTCCTTGAAAGCCCGCACCTGCTGCATAATCCTCGGACCTATCTGAAACCGATTGAAGATGGAGACTCCGAAAGCGCCCTCCTTCCTCATGGCTGCCGCTTTCAGCGCCGTCAGGGAGTGCGTCAGATTGGGCAGCTGCTTATCTCGCTTTCGCATGTCGACGATAGGCCGCAACCCGTTGCTGCCCTTCGGCGTCCATTTGAGACTGGGAAAATCTTTAGAATTAGATGAAGTGGCCGCACAATTCCGCGGATTGTTTGCTTCGCGCTTTCCCTTCTCCAAGCTTCTTGAAGAAGAAACTGTAGCAGCAGCTTTACGAAGACGAACCTGTTTTCGTCGAACACCTCCCGCGACGTCGTGGTCGTTCTGGTCCGTGTTATTAAGCGAATCCGCTCCCGCGCGACGCTTTCGCTTCTCGGGAAAGATGCGATTGGCATCGGCCGCCTGGGCCTGCTGCTGCTCCATCAACATGGGGCCTTGCACTCGTGCACGTGTGACTGTTGCTGTAGCAGCGGATGCTAACGACCCAATTGCTCGCGCTGGGACGGCGGTGGGCGCTCTCGCACTGTTCGATGCGGCTGCAGCAGTCGTGACTCCTTGATGCTTTGCTGTTGTCTCTGGCTCCGCCCCCGGGTCTCGAATGTTCGCGAGGCGTTGACGCATGTCGAATTTGAAGCCTCGCAAGAATTTGTCTTCAACCGGAACAGGAGCCGCTGGAGGAGGAGCTGCGACGGCATTCGCATTGGCAGATTTTTGCTCAGCAATCGGCATAACGAACCCAGCAGCAACTGACAGCACTGCAGCCACGGGCGGAGCAGCACGTGTTTCAACATCTTCTCTAGCGGTGCTCAGGTTTGCTACATTTCGAGTGCCACTGCTCTCCTGGTTATTCCCCGCCCGACGCCAACGCGCCCTTTTCCTATTACTTCGCGACGGGGGCAGGGACGTCTTCGACGCCGAAAATGTCGGCTCCTCGCCGCCTGCACGTTCCGCCACTTCTTCTGCCTGCCGCGTAGTCCCCGCCTTAGGCCTGCGCAGCGTTCGCGCAACAACGTCAACAAGTTCTGACTCCCCTTGGCGAGCCATGTGTTGTTTCAGGTAGTTGCGCTCCGCCGCTCTCTCCAGGAGGGCCCAATCTTCCTTCCTGTAGTACAGCGGAATCTTGCTGGTCGCCTCGCCGTACTTCAGCACGAAGTGCTTCTGGACCAGAGGTGCCACGAAGTCACTCAGCGAGCAAGACAGCCAATTTGCGAGAGCTGCCTCGACAGCGGCTTTCTGCTGGTTGTGCGTCATTCTTTTCGCTGCGCGTGGCGGAAAAGAACTTGGCGCTTCGAAGGTAATATTCCTCGTCCGGTGCGCCGCGGTGTGGAGGTGCGGCGGCTCTTGTTGCTGCTGTCCTCGGACGGGCGGCGGGGGCTTCTTTTTGATTATTTTCGGACCGAGCGCGGGCGGACCTGCACTCACCGCCGCAAGATCGTCTTTACAACTCGAATAACCACAACCAGCAGGAACTGATGGATCTCGGAGCGCCTCGCCCTCGACGTCGTCATCTTGTGCTTCAGCTCTTGGTTTTGCTTTTGCTGCTGATGACCTAGGACCACGACATCTGTTTCCGCGATTCCGCTTGTTCCGGTGCCTGCGCCTGCGGCGTCGACAACTACTAGCCCCACCAGAAACCACTCCATCTGCCTCTGCAGCCTCGACCGAGGTGTCCGGAACGCCCGGCTGGCCCGCTTGGTCCCCGTGGTCCATGCCCTCACCGATTTCCTCGACCTCGCTTGAATCTGTTAAAGACACTGTCTCCTCACGCATCTCCACCTCCTGCGAAGCCGTTGTCTGCGGATGAATTGGAGCTACTTCTTGTTCCGGCGGTGGATTCAAGCTGATCTTGGTTCTGCTTCGCACTATCGAGGGATCGCCGCGATCGCGGTCCCGGTCATCGCCGGAATTGCAGTGCCGCGCACGAACATCCTCACGATCTCGCTCGAACTCCAATTTTTTTTCCTCCACAACGCGGCTCCTCTCAACGTCCTTATACGTCGGCTCTCCTGCTGGAGGCTCTTGCTCTTTGTGATTGTCTTCGGCCGCGCTGGGGCTCAATATGTTGAAGACGTTCAGGACCTGGTTGGCCGACGTTTTTACGTTTATAATTGTGCCGTCTACTTCGACCGCCGCCGTTTGGTTCCTCGCCCGTTTTCCTGGTCGGCGTCTTTTCCCTCTACGCTTTCGCGCTTCCGGTTTCTGTTCGTGTTGTTCCCGACCGCCACCACAGGCTGGGAGACCATGTTCACGTTCAGCCGATCTGCACTTTTTACGCGCAGGGCCGTAGTCTACGTCACCTTCGAAACACGGAGGCGCACCCTCCACGGCTTGAAGGCGTTTCAAACTCCGAAGTCGCACCCTGTGCAACAGCGGCGTGCGCCTCCCCAGGACACTTGATCCCGCGAAGGAACCTGTGCCGCTTTCCAGAAGCAAAAAGGACTCGCCCCGGAGCAACGCGAGAAAGTTTGACGCTTTCTGCAACAACGCTTTCCGCAGGTGGTCCCTCGTCGTCGTGAGCCCAGACTTCGTCCTCGACAACGCACAGCCAGGAGCGGTGGTATCTGTCGGTTCTTTCGGTAGTAGATGTCTATGGTAATGGAGCGCTGCGTCTACTATGAGAGTCAGCACCAAGCAGAGAAATTGCACCACACACGAATGCGGTAGCGCAAACGACGTCGCCGGCAGCTCATTGAGGTTGTCAAGAATCTTGTCGTACTGCTCCGAAGCGCTGTTATGGCCTGTGGCTTGAGGTTGGGGCGCGTGAATGCGCCGCGGACAACACATTTCAAGCCGCGCTGCGATCAAGTCGTGTAAATGTAAATCGGTCTCAGCTGCTGGTCCTGGTGATGACGACGACGTCGACGTGACTTTGGCTTTATTCCTCGTCGTCTTTGATGACTTTGAGCTGTAGAGTCCCAAATGCTGTGCTATACTGCTGAAAAACGTAGCGGAGCCCTCGAGCCAGGCGACTACAGGGGGCAGCGAAGGGCCGTGTGCGGCCATTGAGGGCGGTCCAGTTTGTTTCTTGCCAACGCCGGTCGGCGGAGGTGGACACGGCACGGGAACCGCAGCGGGTGCAGCTGCTCTTGCTCTCCCACCCAGCGCTCCTGAAGATTTTTGCCGCTTTTTTTTCCTTACCTCTCTCAGTCGCCGGCGATTGCGCGCTAACCTCGACTCCTTACCGTTACCGCGGCCCTTCTTTTTCTTCTCCGCGTTCGAAAGCGGAGGCGGAGCAGTGGAGGGAGAAAAAAGGCGCCCGCGCCGGTTGAGCTCGCCGAGGACTGCTTTCGCGTTGTTCCAACCTGCGGGCCGGTCTGGCTCGCTCGATAAACTGGTCTTGGACAACGGCTTTCCCGCGATCTGGAGCAGGTAGGGCGGAAGCAGCTGCTCGTCCTGGTCGCCGCCTGCCCCCGGGAACACCTCCTTCGCGAACAATCGACAATCCATCAGCAGGTGCAAAAACAGCCGGTCGCCGAGAAGGTCCAGCAGACGGGCCCAACGCGGTTGCGCCTCGAAATACTGCTGCCGAAACACGTACTGAAACCGCCGCTTCGGCTTCGCAGTTGCCGCGGGTGGTGCTTCTCCAACTACACTATTCTTGGGGGCGCCTCCACCCCCACCGCCCGGGTCACAACTTCTTTTTCCTCCTGTTGAGGACGAAGCAGCTGCAGACGGGGCCGCACGAGCAGCTGCATCCTCGGTGCGGCGACCAGGACCATCAAGACCGACTCCTGGCTCTTCATTTTGTACCTCCGCCTGGCTCTTGTGCCTGGTGTTCGAGAAGAAAGACCCGCCCTCCGCACATTTTGGGCCGTTGCTGGACGACGAGCTGGTGGCCGCGGCGTGCTGTACTTGCTCATGCGCTTTTCCCACGTCGAACAGCAAGCGTCCCGAGCCGACTACTGCTTGTTTGCCCCACGGTGGAGGAGCAGGCCCCTGCAGCCCGCTCTGCTTCCTGTCTTCTCGCAGGCCGTCGCCGATGGCCTTGAGAATGGCCTTGAAAGGCCTTCCCGTGCGCGCAAGCACGACGCGGCCGGCAATCGGGTCGGCAAGAGACCGCAATCGGAACCGATCAGGAATGCGCTGCACCGGCCCCGTGCGGGTCGCGCTACCGCTCCTTTTTCGCTTTATTCCAGGAGCAGGAGGCTTACCTGCCACGCCCTTTTCGTGCTTCCCGTTCCCAGCGAGGACGGCACCGGGATTATTCGACATCGGTACCCCCGCTGCAGTTCCACGAGATGAAGTAGTGGCATTCATTTCGGCGCCTACCCCAGCCCCCGCACCATCCGAAACCGACTTATCGGTACGAGTACGACCAGGAGTCCTCCGGCTCCACACCTTCGGCGGCAGCAACAGCAGGACGGAGACGTCACCGAATTCTCGGTTGAGGAAGTCGCGCACTCTTCGGAAGTCAGGGAGCCGGCACTGGAATCTCACGTAGTCCGGGAGAGAAACTAAGCGCGAATCCAGTCCCGCGCCGGCCGAGCCGGAAGCCGGAGCCGGTCGTGTAGAGGTAGACGAGGCAGCCTTCATTTTTTGTTCGTTTTCAACGGAAACGGCGGTGGAATTACAACGAGTACATCGATGAACCGATCTACTTTAAAACCGTAGGTCTAGGTTTCGCACCGTTTTGGTCTCGTTAAATTTTGTGACTTTCACGCGAATCCAGCAGCCGAAACGGCAACTGCTCCGGCACCGCACCGGCAGTTGCAGCCCTAGATCCTTCAGTTGTACAAATAGAAATAGATGCGCGAGTAAGAGGACGGGTAAGTAGTACGCGGAATAACGTAAAAGTCCTTAACATCGACGCTCAGCAATGGTCATAGACGACTGGACATGGAATTGGCAACTGCGCAGACACGGTCGGAACATCGGCTTCGATGAAGATAGCAGATGCAAAATAAAAGATTAGATCATCGGCGACTGTGCTGCGTGCGCTTCATTTGTGTTCATTACTGCATTTATTTTTATTCGTAGCCCACTTTCTTCCACTGCTTCATCAACCTGCCTTCATTTCTTTGCTTTCTTGTTTCAAAAACCCCTCCATATCATCTTCCCCAAACCCGAAGCAGCAGTCGCAGTCGAAGGGACACAGCTTCGTCGTTCCCGCGCCGGGTTTATCACGCTCCTCGATTAGGTGCGCCTTGTAGATCTTGGTATTGTCGCCAAGTTTTCGATTGGTCCACCCAGACTGGTCGTAAATGCCGCCCAGCCCGTCGTCCTTCCATTTTTCGGCCTCGTGCCCGAACAAGTCGGAAGCGGACGCGCCTGCTGTGGAGATGCTTGGTGGCGGTTTGTTTTTCCTTTTCTTGCTGTTCCTGGTGTTCGCAGACGAACCTGGACCCCCTGCTGTCGCTCCTGGCGCCCCTGCTGACTTAGACTTGGTGTCCGGGTTATGTGCGTTTTCGGAGAGCACCCTCTTGGCAGTTGCCCTGCTCGCGAATAGATCGTCAATGTCGCTGTTCTTCACAACTGGAGCGGTCGCGGGGGACTGCTTCGACGGCTTGCTGGCATCGACTGCACCTTTCGTTTTCCCAGCCGCGCTCCTTTCTGGTGCCGCGCTGGTGCCACATCTCCTCCTCTTTTTTTTGTTCACCTTCACAGGAGTGGTAACGACGTTGTCATTTGCCGGCGCGGATTTGCGCAGCGCAGCCCCTTGACCTTTCACTGAGGACTTTTTCACTGCTGTCTGTGGTTGTCTATCCCTCTGTGCTGCCTGCGGCTTTTTACCCGCCAGCGCCATACTCGAGCTGCTAGCAGAAGAAGGAGATGGAGAGGGTCCTCCTCTTGAGCTGCTCGCCGCTGTCGCCAGATGCTCCTGTGGCCGTCTCACTTTCGACAGCAACCCGCCGATGCTTGTACTTCTGGCTGCGCGTGCGCCAGTCATGGTTGATACTCATTCAAATGCCTCCGCTTCTCTTCAGCGCTGGTACTTAAGTCTGGATTTCTGTGAAGTGTGTAAGTGGGCATGAACTGGGGCTGGGCACTCTTGAATGATCCTGTAGCTTCTCACAACCTAAGGCTAAGCTCCTTATGGCTGCTAGTGCTTACCCTTCCATGTTCTTACACGAGCGAGCGAGGATCTCATTTACGAGGTAGGAGTACGGGTACACGAAGACATTCCTGATCAAATCCGAACCTGAGCATGATCTCGATTTCCTGCTTGTTGAGCTTGAGGATCCTTCCATCACGGTTGCGGTTTCTTCCGATCGATTTTCTTTTTCATCCTGAGTTCGCTGTCAGTGACAGTGTTTCTCTTTCTTTTGGTGATGAAAGCAAAAAGTTATCTTGGTCCTGGTCGTCCACGGCAGAAGGTCGATCATGATCGAGCTTGACAGCACAACAGGTCATCTCGAACGGCATACTTTTCCCGATGCGTCGCCTTCCTTTGAAATTGTTTCTCTTGGTTTGAAGTTTCAGTTTGTGTTCGCCCAGCACTGGCTCTGCTCACGCTCAGAAATACTGTAGAGACTGGCGGTGCTTTTTCAACCTACAGGTAGTTGTACACATACAATTTTTCACAGTACTTCTTCCTACGTCGAGCTGCAGCTGCGGCTGCCGGTGTCGTTAGATTTGTAGATCATCATCTGGATCATCTAGGTCATTCAACAACTATGAATGTTGATGGAAGGGGGAGAGTTTTCAGTAGCTCAGATGGAAGGGGAAGGCGAACCTCCCCTGCTGCAGCGAGTGCTTGACCATGTGCTGGAAGATTTCGGCGACGCCCTGCTCGGTCGAGGTTTCGTAAAACCACTTCCGCGTCTGCTTGATCGAGACGCCGTTGGCAAAGACGAACGCCTTGTGATAGCAGTCAAATTCGTCCATCGGGGTCACGAACCCGTAAATCTGCTTGTAGTTCCGATGCACAAAGACTGCGTCGTGGTAGTCGAAGAGAACCTGTGTTCGATTTTAAGTACGTCACGAGGACGAGCACTTGATTTCTGAACTTGTACTTGGAGCGCTTCAGCTTCTACTACTGCTTCTTGCAGCTCGGCCTCGATTGTCGATGTCAAGCAATGTCGCAAGGAAACTACAACAGGAGCGCGGCCAGGTCGTACGAACACTTCTTCTACAAACAACGACAGTACCAGTTCATAGTCCCACTTCTTCATGAAATTGACCGCGTAGCTGAGGCTCATGCCGCGGAGCGGCCAGTGCTCCATGCTTGCGTTCAGCATCGCGGACCACAGTTTCGGGTGGTACAATGTCGCGAACTGGTACGGCGGCGGGATCGTGGGATTCACCTCCAGGAAGATCAGTTTCGCCGAGAAGTGATTGTTTAGCAGCTCCTTGAGCACCGTTGCGTCGTAGCTGTCGATGTCGATCTTGATCAGATCGAAGTGCCGCGGCATCATCATTGTTCTCGCGGCTTTATTGTTCGTCCCGCCCGCCGCCCCGGTGATCGCTTCCGCGTTTTCGTCCAGCAGCTTCACGATGTTCATCGGCGTCACTTCGTCGCACACCACCGTCTGCACCGTGCTTTTCGGCAGCTCGTTGTTGAAGTTTCTCTGCGCGATCCGGCACTCCGTCTCGTTCTTTTCGAAGTGGATGCCCTTCGCGAGGTACTTCCGCGCGAAGTCCACGCACGGGTCCTCCACCATCCCGTCCTTCGCGCCGATGTTCAGAAATGTCCCCGTCAGCGCGAATCCGTTCGCAACCAGCAGGTCCGCGTGCGGCAAAAACGACGTCGCGTTGATCGTCTTGTTGCAGTCGGAGGTGCCCACCAAGTACTTCCTCCGCTTCTCCCGCAAATTGCCCATCGGGTCGGGCAGCGCCATGTGGTGGTTCACGGCGTCCACCAAATCGTCCCCCATCGCGCCGTCGTTCAGGTTGTTGAACACGGTGAAGATCATCTCGCCGTTCTCCCCGAGAGAAGCGTACCGCATGGGGTTCACCCACCCCTGGTACCGAACAGCAGAGGTGAATGGGGATGTGCTCATCAGAGACAGCAACAAAAGCTGCGCTGAAAGAAACCTGCCCCTGCGGGGCGGCGGGGGAAAGAGCCCCTGGCCGCTACTTTGGCCCTGGATTAAAGCATCATGGGCGCTCGTCCTCCTTCTTGCTCGTGCGGGCCGAGCCGCGCGAAGAGCGCGTGCTGATGTCGACGATGAGCGCGGATACTGGTGGCTCCGTCCTCCAGCTCCGCAGGACGAGATGAAAGCAACCATCGCCGTGAAGAGTAGAGTGAAGATGAATGCGAGGCAGATGACGAGGATTGTTGCATCATGAGAAGGACATTGCACGAAGGATCGAAGTTCCACCAAGAAGCTGCAAGCACGATGACCCCATGCATTGGTGAAAAAAGTGAAGATGAACACACGATCACGTATAAGAAGACCAAGCAGAAGCAGAAGGAACATGTTGCGTGTGATCTTGTATAATAGCGCTCTAGTTCGTCTACGTCTATGCACGTGCTGATCATGACCGACATTCACGAACACGAAAAGGAAGAAGTCGATACGCCAGAGTCCTCTTCTAATCCCGCCGAATATCGCAATCAGCCTCTTCATCTCGCTCCACCGTTCTCGTCATGTGCGCATCGTCTTTCGATCCAGAGAGATACTGTGTATGAGCATGGTTATTCACTCCCATGCATACGTATCACGTCTTTTGCTTTTGGTAGGAACAAGAAGGAGAAGCAGCGACGTCAACTACGCGAGACCACGGCGCCTACACGTAGTACTCCGTAGCGTTTTCCCCGGCCTCGGACAGCAACTCGATTTCCCAGTTTGCATCTACCCTTACCTTGGGCAGCTTCAGAATGACCACATCGAGGAGGTCCACGCGGAACTGCACTTGGTATGCGCCGCCCGCACCAGCACCTGCACCCCCGTTCACCACTCTTACCTGCTTCAGATTGCTCACCGCCTGCTCGCCAAGCCCCGTCAACACGATCCGCTCGACCGTCAGCCCGCCGGGCGTCAGAATGCTCTCGAGATCGCTGCTCCCTGAGGTGAAATAGCCGGCGGTCCCTTCTTGCGTCGCGGACGGCAGCACCTTCCCGCTCAGCTTGTACAACAGTGAAGACGAGGAGGAGGACGAAGAGCTTCCCGCCGACTCCAGCTCGACCTCCATCAGGGCCGACTTCGTGCTTATGGAGCTGTAGTCGTCCACGTAGACTTTGCCGCTCGCCTTGCCCGTCGCCGGATCGTTGAACACGTTCAAGGTGAAGGGGTCCTGCTTAGACAGACTCGCCGACCTTCGCTGGCGGAACTTGGTGGGAACGACCTTCCCGCCGCGCGCGATCAGAGGCGCGTTGACGCGCACGTCGAACGCGTACGAGCTGCCGCCCTGGAGAGGCTCATACGTGTACCAACAGTACCTGAGGCATAATCATTTAATATTATTAGACGCTGGTGGTACAGGTACTAAAAGGGTCGCATTCACTTTCCGGTTCCGAAAAAAACGGCCCTGCATATTGAAATCGGCTATTCAGAGATGATCAACACGAATAGAACGCGTAAACGACACTGACGCGCCGCAAGCTGCTATTTTAATCTCGCGCACCATGTTGTCGCGACTCCGTTCGTCCCTTCGGCATTTGGCAGGTACAGCTTCGCCTCGACCACTCCCGGTTCCGCGACCACTTTTGTGAGCAAGGAGTCTCCCACCATTATCTGGTACTCCATGACGTCGTGGTCCCACACCTTGCTGTCTTTGCCGAACTCGTACCACAGGGGGCGGATGATCGGCAGTCCCGTGGCGTGGTACAGGTAGAACAGCGTGTAGTAGTACGGCAGGATCTGGTACCGCAGCCGCACCGCCTGCTTCACTAGCGCGAGGTTGTCTTTCGAGAGGGTCCAGGGCTCGCGCCGCGCCGTCTCGATGTGCGCGTGGTTCCGGAAAAAGGGATACGCAACGGCGCCGAACTGGTACCAGCGGACCATGAGCTCCTGCTCCGGGTTTTTGAAGAAGCCCCCCACGTCAGCGCCAATGAAGGAGATCCCACCCAGAGCGTGCGAGAGAACCATGGCGACAGAGTCCCTCAAATGCTGCCAATTCGCCATGTTGTCACCAGTCCAAATGGCGCCATACCGGTGGGAACCGGTGAAGAAAGAACGGGAAAGAACGAAGGGCCTGGCGGAGAAGTAATTGCTGGCCTATAGGTTCTGGTTTTTACGCCGAGATGATGTAATGCCATGGCTGACTACAACTAGTACTACGCTCACGGTACAGCCTGCGGCACGAGTCACATCATGACGAGGAGGACTACGCTCAGGCTACTAGTACCTCCTCCCCTCCTTCCACTTCACGTGTCCCTCAAAGGTTGCTCGCTGCACGTACATGCCGTACAGGTTGTGGTTGTCCCGATGCTCCACGTCGTTTATGTGCACGGCATCCCGTGGCGCGGATACTTCCGGCCCGTTGAAAACGCTCGGCTCATTCATGTCGTTCCAGGTGTAGGTGTCCAAAGTGGACCCGTCGTACAGGTTCGGATTGAAGCGCTCAGCCCAGAACGCGCGCATCTTAGGGTTGGAGAAATCGGGGTACACCGACTGTCCGGGCCAGCACCAGCCCTCGAAGTTCTGCGCGGGCGACTTTTCGAGGTCCAATTTGCGCACGGTTTTCACGCTCGGGTTGGGGACCAGCGGGTGCTGCCAAGGCTGGTTGCCGTGCTGCGCGGGGTCGTAGTCGGCCGGGGGGCCGGCGATGCTGGGGTCCTGTTCGGCGATGGCAAACGATCTTCAGTGGAGAGTAGAACTCCGAGCCCCCCCCCCGAAGCAGTAGACTAAGTAGAGAAAAAAAGTACAATAAATTTTTGCCCAAGATAGAAGTAGCTTCAACCTTGATCATCGCTTCTCCTTCCCCAACGACCACGTCTGAGTACTGCCACGTCTTTTTCTTCGTGAGCAAGTCCTGGTTCTTGAGCTCTGAGTACACGGCGTAGTCTGGCGTCGCCTTGATGTGCGGGTCCACGATCGTTACCAGCTTCCGCCCGTACGCGCTCAGTCTGTCCGTCATCTCCTTCGGCTGCGCGAAGTGCCTCTTGTCCCAGGTGAAATACCGCTTCCCGTCCGTGTGTTCGATGTCGAGCCAGAGCACGTCGTAGGGAATGTCGTACCCCTCGAACTTGTCGTGCACCTCCAGCAGGTCCTTCTGCGACACGTAGTTCCAACGACACTGGTGCTTACCCAGGGCGAACAGCGGGGCGAGAGGGGCGAAACCGGTCAGAGTGTGGAACTGCTGCGAGACGAGTTGGGGGGAAGGGCCGGGGAACAAGAAGAGGTCAAGGACGCCGGATTCGGAGACCCACCTGTGGTTTGTTCGGGCGAGCATAAAAATCAGGATCGTGGTGCTGCAAGTAGTACTTCCGGCCACTCATAGATACCTCCGTACCCGTAACTACAATCAACGAATAAAAAAGAGTAAGCTTGTCATCAACATCTTGCGGTTACCATGTGTCGTATCCCTTGAGTTGGTCTGCCGTGTACGTCGCTGCTCCGACTGGCGCTGCGTTTTGCGACGAAAACCAACTTGCCAGCGTGCTCCCCGCTGCGGCGCCGTCGACTTTCACGAAAGTTTCGCTTGGGTTGTTCCACAGTGCGCCGCTCACTAGGTCCTTCACCTCTTCTTCCTCGCTACCATCGCCTCGCGGCGTCAGCATACCCGCTTGCGTGGGCGGCGCGCCTGTCGTCGCGCCCACTGCGCTTCCAGCCGCGCGCTTCACCTTTTGGTCCTTGTGGTACGCCCAGACCATGGGGACCGCGCCGTAGAGTGCCATCGGGGAGTTCAGTTCGTACTCAAACACGTCCAGATTGTAGAGCCGGTACGGTTCCCCGTGATCCTTCAGATCGAGCTGCGAAGCGTGCTCCGGCAGGCCGAAAAGGTGCCCGACGTTGCCGACGAAGGTGACGTCCAGTCCGACCCCCGCAGGGCCGCGCGGCTTGGGATCGTGGTGGCTTCCGAAGTTTTCGGCCCACAACCCGTGCTCGTCCACGTGCGGGTGGTTGGCGGCATCAAGCAGCTTGGTCTTCTCGGTCTGGTAGCGGTAAATCTCGAAGTTCATCAGGTTGCGCCGGTTCAGCACCACGACGGGAGACTCGTTGTGGAGAAGGATGAAGGACAGCTGTAGTAGGACAGTTTTTTGTATTTCTTTTTGAGCACAACTTTTACTTTGTTGAGCATGTGCATGATGAACGGGCATATCTCACTTCTTTACCGGCTTGTGCTGGAGCACCGCACGCACTGCGAATCCGTTCTCTGCGACAAAGGTGTACGTCGACTTCTCGGCGTCAGTCGAAAACTTCACGTCCCCGCTCGCCACCTCTTCCTGGGCCGTCGCGACGACGACGTCCCCTGCCGGAATCTCGTAGCGCGGGTAAATTGGAGCTATCTCCCCAACCTTGAAACGCACGGCGCCCGCTTTGTAGAATTTCAGCTGCAAATCCAGCGTCGGGCTCCCCTCGTGGCTGTTCTGGAGGTGAAAGCTCGATGGCGGGAAGGTTGGTGGGGCATTTGGAGACGGTCCCGCGACAAACCAGTGATAGGTGTCCGGGGAGCCCGCAACCAAGTCGGTCCATTTTCGAAAACGCCGGCAGAAGCTACCCTGCTCGCAAGTCCGAAACTTCGAGTGGTCGACGGCTTGAGCAACTTCTGGGAAAGTAGTCAGGTAGGAAAGCGCAAGTGCTGCCGCCCGTGGAATTACTCTGGGTCGGCGCTTCATCTTCGGCGCGAGCGCGTGGCTTGACCTGAGGCAGCTCGAGCCAACGGCACGCTGCTCACCTGCAACTCCAAGTGGTTCCACAGCCGCCTTTTTCGGTCGCCGCATCTGCTCTCGTCTCGGACTCGGCTTGACTATCGGTGTGAAAAAAGTCGACGCGTCCCAGATTGAAATGACCCTCGTCGACGACGCCTTTGGGGACACTAGTCACGACAGAGACAGTGTGTGCCTATGATCGTTCCTCTGCTACAAGCAAGGAATTCATCTACGGGCTTGCTCTACAGTGTATGCGTTGTAATTCTTCGAACTACAGACAGTGAGATGTAAGCCTCTCATTGACGTTGACATTGCACGAGAAACAACCACCACGGCACATCAGGGACCGCGGGACGCCGCAATGGGGAGGACCAAGGAGTGTTGATCGATGCAGAGTCTTTGATCGTCTTGATAGTTCTTGACGGGCGCACGTGGCCCGTGAGATCTCGACAGCACGCGAGTACACACGTCTTCACCGGCGGGGGCAATAAATGCGAGCTGCAACGTAAAACTAAAGCAGCGAAAACCTGAACCACATCCACATCAAATACGACGAAGAGCAAGAGCGTCACCCTGGCTCTAGCTCTACTCAAACAGCTGGAAAATAAAGAGAAACCATAAATTGAAACACCGTCAATTAGAAAGGTACAGCGAGGATCATGACGAGAGAACTATGGCGCTGGCGGAGTCCTCAGTCTTAGTTTCCCACCACCGGCGACCCGCCGCGGCTGGTACCTTAATACATGGGTGTTCTCGTTGTAGTTCATCTTACGCGCAGCGTCCTTCTGAAAGTGAAATCAATGACGAACGCAAGACTTCGTCGCTCTTTCGTGGTCTTCTGTATTCTCAGCATCCTGCAGGACCTTCTATGTCCAGTCTCATTCGTGTAGTGCGTTTTCTTGCGAATTTGACATCGCGGGACACAGGCACTTGATGTTGCTGCTGTTACATACTGCATTGCCTGCAACCCCCCGTGACCAATCATCAAAACAAAAGCCATGCATCTTCTGAGCCGCAATCGCAAACAATCCTGATGATCTTCTTCTTCAATGTCCATGACATAGGATTCTGTAAACAATCTATCTGTATCTTCGCGATAAGACAGAACAACTTCCGCTGAGTCTTTCGGTTTAGTAGAGTCTAAAACACAAGGACAATGACGTCGAGCGTGCAGCTACATTTATTGTCATGTCCGCTTTACTCGTCCACCATCTGAAACCCGAGCACTTCCTCGACGAAGTGCGTGCTATCGACGTCGTCAGGCAACGCCTCCTGTAGGCTCGGAGCTCCAGTGAGGGCCTTCAAGCACTGCTCAAGTTCCTCTTCTGTGAATTCTTCGCAGGCACCCACAAGGTGCGCAATCAGTTCCCGCTTGTTGCCTCCACCTGAAGCGACCGCGACAGCATGCTCGAGTTTCGCGTTATCAACCTGCGGATGGTGAATTTTTCGAGTGGAATTGATTCACTCATTGTGTTGCCGGTGTTGGGTGGAAAATGAAAATGAACCAAATCTGCGGGGATCAGAAAAAAGAACCAGCCGCGACATCTTCACAGCAGCGCCTATTTTCACTACCTGGAACACTGGGCGGTGGTTTACGTAGAGCTGCAGGAAGTCGTCAAAGTTTATCTTGTCCTCGCTCTTTCCGGTGACTTCGAAGTTTTTTGATTTCACTTCCGATATCATGTTCTGGATTTCCACCTGGCTCGGGAAGCAGCCCAGCGCGCACATCAAGTACGGAATTTCCGAGAGCGGGATCGTGCCGTCCAGCACGTATTTGGAGGTTGTCCGCTCCCCGTGGGACCTGATCTGGCAGTAGTAGAAGTAGTCGCGGATCTCGGAGAGCAGATCCGGTTCGATCAGTTTGAGGTAGGGCTCGTTCCCACCCCGCAAAACGGCGGTGGACAGGGTCTCCGTGTCAAGCTCCCACATGTTCATGGTGAGGTCCTCTCCGCCAAGGGAGAAAGCGTACTTGCCTGTCAGTGTCGCGTGTGGCAATTGCGATCTTCGCGATGTATAGAGAGCAGTTCGTGTAGTTTTACATGCATTTCGAGTACGTGCTGGAAACGAAGTGATCAACAGCAAGTACCATGCGGATCGACAGCGATTGCTGAGATGCTGCTCGGGTGCGCGATGACGCCCATTTGTCGGAAAGGATTGCCGTCAAGTGGTTGCTGGAGAAGGCCGATTACCTGTCCAATGTGAACGTCTTCAGAAGGAGATCGAGATGAAGACATCAAGATATCTCGAAGCGAGACAGCTGGTGGGCACCTCGCGCTCGCATTTTCCGCTTCCGCTACTATACATACTATACGTAAGATGAACTGCTAAAGACTGGAATCAGACAGAAAGAATCTAGCTCTCAAAATTGCGGCTACCTTTTCCTTCGTTGTGTAAAGCAGGAAGCTTTCCTCGTCCTGCTTCCCGCTCTTTTTTATTGACAGCATCCTCGAGATCGGGCCTCCGTACGTCGGTGCGAGTGATGTTCGTCTGCATATTCTGTTCTTGTACGTCTTGAACTTGTACTCGGTGGTGCTTACGACCAGTGACCCGCTCAGTTGGGCACCTCCGGCCGCCCCTCCGCCGCCCCCCGCTGCTGCTGCGGTGGAGGACGAGCTCCCCCCTTCCGTCGCCGTGTTGGCCGCCGCCAGATAGGTCAGCCCCGTTGGCACCGCCTCCTGCTCCACGACGGTCGAGGAGAGAATCGGAAACCCGACGTGCTCCTCATCCGGGTAGTCGGCGGCCATGGGGCACTCGTACTCGACGAGTTTTCGGTCCTCGCCGAGAGAGTAAAGCCGCGGCGCGCCCTTGGAGGAACCGGTTGGGAGGTGGCCAGAGGAAGAGGCGGGGCCGCTGCCGGAAAAGGTGAGCCCGACCACGTTCTTCCAGTGGCTCTTGTGCTTCCCGGCCGACATCCACGCCTTCGTGTCTCCCGCACGAGTGAAGTCGTACCGGTACATCCAGACCTGGACGAGAAAGGCGGTTTTGCTTTTGGGCGGATCAAATGTCTGTCTTGCTCTTCGATCGTGCTCGACCGTGGCGTCGAACCAAATAACAAGAATTCTGTAGATGTAACTGTGAATTTCAATGAATTTGTATTTCTTTTTGCATCAGTACCGATCGATCTGCGTGTGCCACTGCGAGGAACTGCGAGCAGGTTGAGAAGGCTAGGTGCGTGACCGGCTCTCGGCACTCCCGGAACTGGGCCATTTCCCCCAGCTCGCTGTTCAGGATCCGTATCTGCCCGTTCGTGAAGCCGACACTGAGCAGCCCCGACGGGGAGTATTCAAGCAGTTGGGGCAGGATCTTCTCAAAGATCTTCACCGTCTGCAGCGTCTTGCTCTTGTAGTTCCAGAGGTGAATGAACCCCGAGAGCCCAGACACAGCGACCAGCGGCTCGGACGGATGGCAAGACATGCCGTAAACGGGGGAGTCGAGACCTGGGGGGAGGAGTACAGTTGCTTCGACGTCCCGATGACAGTTGGTCTTTCGTGGCTATGAGTTGGTTTCTTTGTAGTAGTTGATCATGCGGCTCCGTTCGTAGTAAAGCCGCTCAGCTTGCTTATGGTTATGCTTTGCATGACGTAGTAGTAGACGCAGATATTGATATTCCAGAAAGACCCCCCTGAGGCTGAGTAAGTCGTTCTTCTAGAAGTTCCTTAAACTACCTTGCAGCACCAGCTTTCCTCTTCTTTGCTGCGGCTCGAGCTCAAAGAAGAGGTCTGACCTGCACGCCACGACCAACGCGCTCGCCGTGCCCACGATGAAGTTTGGGCATTGAAACTGGAAATCGCCGTTGCTGCTCGCGTTCTGGCTGCTGCTTCCGGCCATCAGGCTTCCGTCCACCCCGTTGGCGTGGTCGAACGACACGCTTGTCACACTGCCTGCCGAAAGGTCCTCGAACCACGCCTGCAGCCGGAATTGGTAGTCGTAGAACCGCACCGCGCCGTCACTGCTCCCGGCAACCACAAAATTCCCAAGCACGAAAAAAACGCTCAGCCCCACGTCCGGACCGATCAACCGCAGAATCTTTACCGCGCGTCGCTCGTCCGGGCGGGACAAATCGTCCACGATGAGCGACAAATCCCAAATGACGACATCGCCATCCGCGGTAGCGGTCGCGGCCTGGCTGGATTCGGGAAGAAAAATCGTCTGCGTGAAGTCACCCACTTTCTGCTTGAAATCCTTGGCCGCAAGTGCCGGGGAGTAAAACTGAAAACTTGAGCTGTCCTTCCAGTTCCAGAAGAACACGCGCCGCTTGCCGTTCGTGGCAACTTCGTGCCAGTCCCACTTGTTGAAAACCTGAGAAGTAGGTGTCGACCGTGGCATCCATTGCGAAGTTTGTTGCTGCAGGCTTTCCTGCCTTTTCCTGTGCCTGTGAACTCGTGGTCGCGGGAGCAGCACACATAAATCGCATAAGAAAACGAAACGCAAACACGAGGTCACAGTTGTACCACGCACGTCTGTATGTCTTGCGTGCCGATGAGAGCGGTGCAAAGTGGTGCGGTGGAGTTTTCGGCCGTCCAGTCCCATATCGATAGATACTGTTTCATCTCCTCGCCGTCATGGTCTGGACTTGAGAGCGTAGCCAGATACCGACTGTCCGGCGTCATGTCCAAAGCGGTAATCCCGTTTTTGTAAGGCGAAAACATGATTTTCACGGGCGTGCCGGTCGACCGGTCCCAGATCGTAAGCCTGATTTGATGAGTACGCACAGAGGTTTTTGGTTCGCTCTACTTGTCTCTTGTGTACGTCGAAAATAGGTATTTGCATCTGGAAGTTTAGCTTTAACTATAACCTCCCCACCCCTTCCCCTGCTCTGCTGGTGATGGGCAGGGGCAGGAAAAAATTGGTTTCGGTGTGTACACATAACAAACCAGACATCAGCATGATCACCAAACTGGTATCAAAAAGGATGAGGCCAACTACATCGAGTCTGGTCCCGTATCCGCTGTGACGATCCATTTTTTGTCCGCCGACAGGAAGGTCGCTGAGATCGGCTGGGTGTGTCCCTGGAGGAGCTTTTGCGTCCCGCTCTGCGTGTCGTAGATGACACCTGTGTTCGCTGCGGGGTAGAAAATTTCGGTGCCCCCCAGATGATGGACCCCGTTTACGACATCCTTGCTAAAACCGCAAATCCATTTCAGCGAGAGGGCCGGGCTGTCCTGCACGACGGCGGCGCCGCCGGCAGCCTGCTCGGTGGACGCCGGCTCAATGGCTTGCTCAGCCATTTTCAAGCGAAATCGTCAATGCTCGTTGCCGGCGGGACGCAGCTGCGGCACCGAACGCAAGACCGCGATCTCAGAAGCAATCTGACTGTCTTCAGAAAGTGCTCGTTGTCTTGCTGCTTCGCGCCGGTACGGCTCCAACAAGAAAGGTGCACTTAGAAAGACCCCGACCGTTGA
>RXOD01004036.1:0-31092 GCA_005223375.1 Amoebophrya sp. AT5.2 | reverse complement strand
TCTGGTGGCATTTTCGAGTCACAAGAGACATGATCCATCGATCCGTGGGTCGCCAGGTCATACATTTCCTAGAAGCCGTCGCGGCTGTGTTTTCCTTACGCGCCTTTTCGACGCAAGCGCGGAAAGGGCTGTTCACGTTGTACGTGGACAACACGGCCGCAGAAGGATGTTTACTCAGCCAGTCGTCGCGCCGAGGACCTATGTCCTTTTGCGCACTAGAATTTTGGACCTACGCGTCGCAACATGGTATTTCCCCGTGGATAAGCCGAGTTGCCAGTGCAGTCAACCTCGCCGATATATTCACGCGAGAAGAAAAGTATTTATACTTACTCAAGAACTTCGGCTCGTTGTTTACTCGCCAGCCGCTCATCCCAGTAGCCGAGAACTACCTCAGGTCGCTGCTCATGTTGCGCCCGACCGCGTTGGCGACAGGCCGCATTAAGTTGCCGTCCAAATTCTTTCACGACGAACAAGAGCCGGAAGAGGCTGAGTCTGATCAAGAGTCATGGTGATCTCGTTTTTGAGTCAAAGTTCCGGGCCAGGTCTCTCCTCAGGGCTTTTTCCTTGCCAGTAGCGAACGCACGTTTCCCCCCCGTTGTTCACGAGCCGTCAGGCCACATTCGAGTTTCGTCTCGGGATTTCATATTCCGTTGAGTGGTCGTTTCACTTCAGGCTCGATTTCGCTTCGGGATGGATTCGTTCCTCTTCGCTCGTGCCAAGGCAACAGGGTAAGGAATTTGCCGAGAGAGATGTTAAAAAACTGATCGACGCAGAGGTGCAGTCCCGTATGCACCACGCATCCTTGTGACAGGGGGGGACAGCACTTCTTCTTCTGCGTTGCTGAGCAGTGTGCAGTATTCGTCGTCTTCCTCTCTGCCTCGAGTCTCAAGCTATCTATCAGAACACGCTCCCCCCCGTGCCGGATTGAAGATTGAGAGTCATACTTACCCAATTCTCGAGAGACATACAGAGCCAGAAGCTCGACCTAACCTAAGTATCGACCCTAGATAGAGAATGAGAAGCGTATTTATCATGCATAATTTTATTTTTAATTTTTATTTTTTTTGTTCCCCGGCGCGCCACGGTTTGAGGGGCTACTTTATCTGAATTAAGTCCAAGTTTTTCGATCCCGATCCCATATAGAAGCAATTCGTACTTGCTGTTGCTCTTTAGCCGCTTGGTTAAGAAAATTTATCGACGTTCTTCTTCTTCATGCTTGAACAACAATGTACAAACAATGTTGCTGGAAAAATCTTCCTGTTGCTATTGATTTCGAAACGGATGGTGATGGTCGGCACCTAGTACTCTTCCTGAATATGCGAGGCTACATCGTCTAGCCTTTTAGTTGTTTTTGATCCGGAGGCAGACGTTGCTACTGAGACCCTTTTCGAAAGGGCTCCTGAGGGCATTTTTCTGATTTGAACTGCCTTAGAGTGACAGTGAGGCAAACTCAAAAAAAAAAAAAAAAGTCGTGGACCGCCCACGACCGGGCCACCCATTCGGGTCGTGGGTGGACCGGTCGCACCGAAAATGGATTGGTCTTCACTTGGTGTCTCGACGTCATTTTTTTAGCGGATCATGTCTTTGCACTTTCTATGCCACCGACCACAGATAAAAAAGGTGTGACAGTTGTGTGATTCCTTATACATTTTTCCTATTGCTGAGTCTGACGCGGCTAGTCCACCGTTTTTCGAAGAAAGCGAAGAATTGGCACCGCATACAGCGGCCCTATCGGATTTTGCCATCGCCCGCAAATTTTCTCTCCACGAATAAAGTACTGTATTCGTTTTGATTTCTCGCGTTGTCGTCTCATTCAATGGACAGTCCTCAGCCTCAGTGCTGTGCGACGAATTATTTTGTCGTTCCATCTTCAGTAGCCAGTGCGCGGAAGCCGTAAGATGCTCGCCCACTTTCTCCAAGGACGCCATTGCGCTGTATGTCTGTGACTGTGCTGCATCTGAACGATGTGACCCTGTGTTCTTTGTGCGGGACATTCTTTCACCAACGCAACACCACCAGCGGTCTCCTAGGTGTGCCTATCGGTATCGTGCCCAACTCAAACTCTCGAGCATGGATCCTATCTTCATTGTTTGAAAGAGTCCACCTCGTTGTGTCGTGAAACGAAGTTGATCCCGAATGATCAATTTCAATCTGATCCCATCGATCATACTGTTCCACCTGATGCTCAGTCGTGTTTACAATGCAGAACTACTTAGATCTCATCGAGCAAAAAATAAAAAACACCTGCTGTCGCCTGTCGGTGTCGCGGGCGCGGTTCATATCGGTACCCAGAACCATAGGAAGCCGCACACCTCCGCTATCTACTTTATATGTATCAGTTACGAGGTCGTAGTAGGCCGCCGTCGAAGATGAGAAATTGAAACTTCAAAATCGAAAAAGAATACATCGATTGAAATCCAGCAGAAACGAAATTACTACGCCTACGCTCGCCAGTTTTACTAGGATCACTAGTTCTTGATCTTGAACTGAACTGGCAGAGGAAGATTTCTTCATTTCTAGAGAAGGTCAGAGTAGAACCAGCAAAGTGCTTATACTCTCTGCCTGGAACTGGATGATCATCCATCCTGCTCCCGGGAGAAACCAAAACAAAAAGCCAGTAAAAGTATTTTCTGATCGGTACTAAAAGCCGTATTTATAGTTTCCGCCAGAAAATGGCGAAGGTGACGAAGAAGGCGAAGAATTTCCGCAAGGCGCAGTCTAAGACGGCCAAGAAGTCTCGGAGCAACGGCAAGAACCAGGCTGCGAAAGCTTCCAAGGCGAAGAAGGCGAACCAGATCAAATTTGCGCAGGGCGTGAAGGAAAACAAGAAAAAAGCTGCTGCAGCTAGAGCCGGATCACCTTCAGCATCCGCTGCACCCGATGCGGATGCGGGCTCCGACGACGGGGACGCGGACGACGACGAGAAGTTGTTGAACGACGTAGACAATGTGGATGACCTGCTCAGCTCAAACATATTCGGCGGCGACGACGGCGAGGATGGAGACTCGTCCGACGACGATGACGAGGATGCGCTAAACGAGGACTCCGATGCGGAGGGCAGCGACCTCCAGGCGGCCGACGAGGGAGATGACGACGATGAGGTGGCCAGCACCAGGAGCAAAGCCAAGAAAGCAGGTGCTGTAGTCGAAAAGAACGAGGATGCAATGAACGAAACGTTTGAGTCGCACGCGGCGGATCTCGAGCGGCTGAAGAACGAAGATCCGGAGTTCTTCAAATTTCTGCTTGAGAACGACGCTAGCCTGCTCAACTTCTCTGGGGGAGGCGCCGGTGGTGCTGCGGGCGACAACGACGACGAAGCTGCCGGCGCTGACAACCGCGGCGAAGAAGATGACTCCACGTCGAACGTCCTGACCGCAGAGCGCTGGACGTTGATTAGCTCGCTTGCAAATCCGTCTTCTCCTGCATCCACCAAGGCGAAGGCCGCGAAGCCGAAGTCCTTCCCTAACCTGCGCGCAGTAATCGGTGCGTATCGGTCGGTGATCCAAACGCTAAAAGGAGGCAACGTGGCCAACGCAAAGGCCGATTCCGGTGTCCGCGGACTGAAAATCGGCGGCATGCCGTCAAAGAGTACAGGTAGCGGCAAAGAGCATAAGGGGAAAGTAGACGCGGCGAAGGAAAAAGTGAGCAAGCGGAAGCAGCGCAAGCAGCAGTACATGGATCAGCAGCGCAAAGGGGTGTTTGAGATAGAGAGTGAGGCGGTCTGCGACTCCGTCCTCCTGTGGACCGCGGACAACATCACGGAGATGCTGGATTACCACCTCACGTTGGGGGTAGACCCAGCCGAGCAGCCGAAGAAGGACGCGTTCGACGTGACGAAGCAGAAAAGGTGGGGCAAGCTGAAGGCTGTCGCGCGGATCTTTCTGTGCGAGACGCTCACGTATCTACGGTCGAGCGGGAACCACGCGCACCTGGAGACGTTGCTATTTCGCCTCCAGGCCCCGAAGCTGCAGAAGTACCTGTGGCCATTCGGGAAAGTGCGGGGGCTGTACCTCAAGACAGTGAGCGGCCTGTGGTCGCTCAGCGCGAGCCAGGGCGTACGGGAGTCCGCCTTCCTGTTCCTCCGAAACGCCTGCGCAGTGGCCAACGGAATGGCAACCGCAAAGGGAAGCGACGTGGTACAACCAATTTTTAATTTTATTTTCTGCTTTTATTTTTCTTCGGGGAGGGGGAACCAAACGAAATCTCATGATGAAGTAATAAGTGCCGCGCCATCCATTTTCGTAGAGCTCGTTCTGCCTGCTCCTTCGGCTGGTGGTTGCAGCGGTGACATCAACCTCAGGCATCCTGACTTCCTATACGTACCGCATTTCGAAGATGGATCCGTAGTATGAATAAAATATCAATCGATGTAACAGGACGCTGTTGGGGAGTTCGAGACCATTCTTTTGCGGGTCGTCCGCGCGTTCACGGATTCTTGCAAGAGGGGGTATTCCTACCGCGACGTTTCGCGCTACCGGTTTTTGGAGAACTGCATCGTCGAACTCCTAAAACTGGACGAGCGCACGGCGTTCCGCGTCACCTACGCCGGCATCCGGCAGATGGCCATCGTCCTCCGCAACAGCAAGAAGGCCGACACCAGTAATTTCGGCGCCATCACCAGGGAGAAGCAGCTGCAGAACCAAAAAGCCGACGGAAAGCTGGCGAAGCAGAAGGCGAGCAAGGACGCGAAGGTGGGACTTTTGTATAGGTGGGAGATCGTCCGCAGCTTCTACCTGTGGGCGAAGGTGGTGTGCAGCGTGTCGGCGAGCATCCGGAAGGAGCTCGCGCACCCCCTGGTGAAGGTTTTGCAGATGAGCATGGAGACCAGGTTCGGCAGCCTGAACTACTTCCCGTACGTGTACCACTGCCTGCGCTGCCTGAACCACATCGGGAGCGAGGCGGACGTCTTCGTGCCCGTGTGCGACAAGCTGCTGCAACTACTACAACGGCTGACCGAGGGACTGGATCGCGTCGCGGCCGGCAAGGGCATCGGAGGAACGCAGCAGGCAGGACGGGGTCCTGCCGCGGAAATGCAGAAGCACGTGGAAGTGGACGTAGTGCTCAGAATATCCGACGCGCAGAAAAACAGCATGGTAAGCTGTATGAAGTAGAGCTAGAGACACCGATCGATGATAGTACTCAGCTTTGCGCTAGATTTAGAGTGTAGGTTTTTAATATTTAGGCGCTAGTACTGCCGCATCAATCGGTTTCGGCCTTTCGGTTCTGCTTCTGCGGTGGCAGTGCTGTGTGATGCACGAACGAGCAATAGAGGAAAAGCCAATACTCAAAAATTAAAATTCAAATTGTAATTGAAATCTTACAATGAATTTACAAACTCGAACCACTGACAGCCCGTGCTGGAGGGCTGCGTGCGCGACTTGAAATTTCTCTTCGTGGAGACGCTTGGCGTGATCAGCCGATCGCCTGGGTTCCCGGAGATTTCCCACCCCGTCACGATGCTGATCAAAAAGTTGACCAAGTCGGCGAAGAACAAAATAGTGCGGAAGGACTTCGCGCAACTGTTGCAGCACATCGAAACTAGCTGCAAGGAGGGGAAAACGCTCCGACAAAAATGTACCTATGTCTCGCTTTGCACTCTTGCACTCTCTTCTGATTTTTGAATTTTGCGCCCTCTGCACACATTTTTGGCAAGCTTCCATCGCTTGTAGCTGCACTCCTGGCGTGCGACCTGGGTCCTCTGTAGCCAGGTTGCTGAATGTAGTTGTAGTCGTAGAAGAAGTGAAGAAAAAATCAGGACTGCATCAAAAAGGAAAATTTGAATTTGATCCCCACACACTACACCAACAGTCACGTCCGTTCAGGACAAAGCGCTTCTCGAGAAGTTTGCTGTCTTCGACGAATCAGCAGTATCGCTGGCCAAGTGGCGCAAGGAGCTTCTGGTGGAAAAGGGAAAGCAGGAGCGCCAGCGAGTGGAGGCCGAAATGAAGGAGTCCGCGAACGTCGAAGGCAACAAGAGAAAACGACCAGCGGCGGAGGGTGAAGATGGGGAGGCGGGCGAAGTTGGCCAAGAACAAGTAGGGGAGGTAGAAGGAAAGTCGAAGCGCGCGCTGAAGCGGCAGAGGCAAAAGGCCAAGAAATTGGCGATGGAGAAGGGAGTGGAAAATGGGTCTTCGAAAACGAAGAAAGCAGCCCCAGGGCCAGGCAGGGACGACGTGGAAGCAGCAGACTTCTCCTCGGACTCAGACTAAATTGCATTTCATTCTTCAGCACACCTTGCCGCATGTTGACTACCGAGTTTGATGAACTCGTCGCAGCGTCGCCCAGAAGCGGCGAGCCGCGTCGTTGATTGCACTCGGAAATCAGGGCAGGGCGTAGCAGCTACGCCATTTATACTCTGAGTCGGCATAAACGCCATGCGGAAGCACAAATGTCTGCTTTCTGTTTCATCTGTTTCATCTTAATTGTTTTGTGTCATGCATTGCTTTTGAGTCGGTTGCATTTTTCATGGCCGCTTCTCGCTTCATTATCTGTGAAACGACCAGGAGTGCGCGGTCCCGCTAGTTTGATCTCCATGCTTGTGCGGCAGCAGGCCGTCGTCGAAAGTCTTTTTGCAAGTCCTTCCCTTTCTACCCGACAGACACCCTTAGCCTTACCCCGCTGAATGAAAAGAGGTGCTCGAAAACTTCTGCCTAGCACTATGAGTACGACTACGAACATCAGGATCTGACGTCAGTCTACTTTTGTCGCTGTCTCTGGGCTTTATTTTTGGGATCGATAAGTACTGAATAAGTACTGTTATTGCGCGATACATACTAGGTGTAGTCGACGCGGACGCAGGAGCTGAAACAGGAGCACTTCATCTTTATCTTCTCGATTCATTTCATTGCAAGAACCACTGTGAGTGAGTAGACAGACTCCTGACTTGGTTTGTTTCTTAGCCGCGGGGTAGTACTACTACTAAGTACAGGCACGACAGCAACAGGCAGTTGCAGATGTTTTCTCCTTCTAGCCGCGGCAAGGACGGATCCGGCGGGCCTCTGGGAAACATGAATAGCGACGAAAGCTCTGCCCTACGACGAGCCTCGCCGATGAATGCTCTCATCTGCGGCGTCGGTGAATACGTTACTGGCTACACTCCCGCCGGCGGGTCCAAGTCCGACAAGTCTCTCGGCGTGGTCGGGCTCGTCCACTTCGACCTGCGCCGGCGGGGTTTGATTGGTCCCCGCATCGCGCTCTGCGGCACCAACGGAAACAAGTTCGAGGAAATCCGCGCACACCTCGTTTCCAAGATCGACTTCACCAACCTGAACGGCCGCGGCGATTACGCGGATGAAGATAACCATAACCAGCTCCGCTTCGATCAGTTCCCGAAACCGGGCGTCGCGCGGGACCCCCGAGCTTATGTGGAGGCAATTAATTCCTTCAAGCCGGGCGACGTCTGCTCGGTCTTCACGCCCGACGACACCCACTTCGACATCTGCCTCGCGGCGCTCGACCGGGGGTTGCACGTGATGGTGACGAAGCCCATGGTGAAAACGCTTGCTGAACACCGGCAACTCGTGGACAAGGCGCGGGAAAAAAACGTGCTGCTGCAGATCGAGGTGCACAAAAGGTTCGACCCGATCTACAACGACGCTCGGCAGCGCGTGAACTGTCAATTGGGAGACTTCAACTTCTTCACCTCCTACATGAGCCAGCCGAAGTTCCAGCTGGACACCTTCCGAGCGTGGGCAGGGCTCTTATGCGATGGTGCTGGGACCACGTGGTAACTAGACAAGTGGCAATGTGAGTTCCCTGCTTTCACTTTCAGGCCCTAGTCCCAACTATGAGAAGAATAGATGAAGGGATAGAAGGAACATGCTGCTCCTGGCTCTTCGTGACCTTCCTCTCCCTCCCACTGGCTTACTTCCCTGCCGCCGCTAGTCCAAACAATGCGGCACCCCTGAAACCGCCCGGCGCTAAACCGCCCGCGCTGGGCGGTTCAGAGCGCCATGGATGTCGCCACCTAGGGCAATCCGCCACCTAAGGCAATCCGCCACCCAAGGGGGCCCATCACGAAGAAGTACAACTTAGACTTTTACCATTTGCCCACGACTTTTTACCACGGCTGGCCCGACCATAGGTTTCGTCGGACATCTCCTACTACCTGAATTCGCACCACATCGACCTGCACGTGTGGATGATGCAGGGAAAGGCGCGCTGCGTTTCGGTTTGCGCGACGGCGTCCTCAGGCGTGGCGGAAGAAGAGTACTTCTCCACGGAGCCGGGACGCAAATGCGAGGACACGATCACCCTCATGGCGGAGTGGGAGTCCTCGAAGGAAGACTCGACGGGGAAGCGGCACCGGGGCCACGCAACCTACACCGCCTCGTGGACCGCCGCGAAGGCGGACGTGCACAGTCAGCAGCGGTTCTTCTGTCTGATGAGCAACGGGGAGGTAACAGCGGACCAGTGTCACCGGGGATACACGCTTGCGGGCGACGGAACGAACGGGCTGCAGTCGCTAAACCCGCTGTACATCAGAAATGTGCCGGACTCGGAGGGGAAATACTGCGGACAGAGCGGGTACGGATACGTGTCGTTTGAAAAGTTTGTGGAGGCGGCAGCAGAAATCAACGCGGGGAAGAAAACCGCGGCAGACTTCGACAAGGCGCTACCGACGGGAAGAGTGACGTTGATGATGACTGCAATATTGGAAGCGGGACGAATTAGTCTGGACAACGACGGGAAAAAGGTGAAATTGGAGTATGAGGATGACGGGACGAGCAAGGTGTCGGAGGATTGTAGCGGGCTCAAATTGATGGCCTGAGTCAAGAACATTTTACACGGAGGCATCTTTACCTTTAAGCCCCGGGTACGGAATCGGGACGGCATTCCAAAAATATGTGTGAAGAAGATTCAAGCAAGAAGTAAGAGTAACAGGTACAGGACCTGGAGCTGGACGGGGTGGGGGGGCGCGATTGCTTAGAAACGCAACGGTTCTTAACTCGCTGTCCGACTGGCGTTCGTGCAGCCGGATGTGGTGGGGACAGGAGCGGCGAGCTGTTTAAAAGAATCTTCACATTTCACGCGGCCGCAGCTCAATCATGGAGATCCCGATCACACGTGGAGATGCAGCGAAAAAGATCCCGATCACGAGACGTGGAAGTATCGGACGACGATCATTGGAATGAAATCCGTGTGGATCATAATTTAGAAAATCTAAATCATAATGCTTCGGCGTGAAGGATCAAAGGTCCACCAGATCGAACGTGAATCGTGGCAGATACGATCGACGTGGCAGATACTTGCTAAATGCAGTTGTCGTCGATAGCTGCTCCTGCTGGACTTCTATTTTGCACCTCACTCGTTTCAATTCACGACCGACAGCGGCTGAGTCTCTGACTTGGACTTCTAACGTGGACACCTAAGACGGCAGCCGTTCAGTGAGCGGTTGTCATCTACTACGGCTTGTACCTGCAAGAGTTTTGCTAAAGTACTTTCATGACTTTTTAAGTCTCTCGTAGGGGTTCCTAGCGACCGTTTCACGTTTCATCGAATTGAAGCTTGAAACGACAACTCCAACACCATGGGCGCCACTCCGAGCGAAAAGCCCGTGAACTGGGCTCTCGTCATTACCGGGGCATTCGCTTCGGCGTTCGTAGGTACTACTTTCTGCATGTGCGTCTTCCTCGTTGTTCATCCGATCAGCGGCGAGAAGATGTTGTTAGTGCTGCCGACCAATGAATCAAGAACTTACTTACTACAGCAAATCAATCACAGTGGGTCACGACACACGAGTAACATCGAAGAACCGCAAATGGCTGCGAAAATGAATATGAAAATCTGTCACAACAGGAACGCTGTACGGGTACTCGTACCTGAAGGGCGGCATCGCGGACTACTGGAAATGGTACGCCGAGAACGAGTCGGTCGATCCGGATGAGGTCCAGAAGAAGGTGATGGAATACACCAATAACGTCGACACCGCCTACTACGCGGGATTCTTCGGCCAGTACCTCGCCATCATCCCAGGTACTTGCGTCTTTTCTGCTCATGTCCGAAACTAGTTGGGATTGAGAGATTGAGATGAACACCGTCGAAAAAGAAAAGCAGAAGGAGCGCCGTTGCTTGTAACTGTAAGTCGCATGTATTTTTGTAGAGTAGGTAAGCTAAGTGGTACATGATGTTGCGCCCTCTGTATTTGATCGGTAAACCGCCTTCCGCAACGGCGAAACACGCGAAAAACCCCGAATTTCCCACGCACCGATTCCACAGGTCTCGTTTTCGATGCCTTCGGCGCGACCGTCACTTGCATCTATGGTGGAGTCCTCGTCGCCACCGGTTTCATCATGGTCGGGTATGGTGTCAAGAACGTCACCGGGATTATGGTCATCATCGGGTTGTGCCTGGCCGGACAGGGATCCAAGGGTCTCGGCTTCGGTACCCTGCTTGGCACAATCCGCAACAGCCCGGAGCGACTGTCGACGCTGATTTCCGGCCTGTACCTGTGCCTAGACGCGTGCTCGGCGGTCATCTGCCTGTTTGCATTCGACCTCTTCAAGAACGTCAAAGGACTCGAGAAGGCGGAGGAGGACGAGAAGGTAGGACTTAGCGAATTTTATGTTTAGGAGCAGTGTGCATTATGGTGCCAAGTGCTATGCTATGACTGCCGAGATTGTGATTGTTGAGATTCCACCCACAGCATGATTTAGCGGTTGTAGCACGACGCTGATAGGCATAGGAATCCCACTCGCACACTGATACTACGAGCTCATCTTGATCTCCCGCGAACCCGACGAAGAACCATCACCAATATGCATCGATCTATATCTTCCCGCCCTCTCCGCACCACAGGCTCAGGGCATGCAGACGTTCTTTATGGCGCTCGGTGTCATCATCGGAATTGTCGGCATTGCTGCCGGCGTCATCTACTACGTGGCCATGCCGAAGGAGGACGACGAGGCCGAGCAGGACGTCGAGGACCCCCAGAGCCGCCGCAACTCGGCCGCTTCCTACCGCGGGCGCCGCTCTTCCATCATCGATGACGCTGCGCTCGCCACCGGAAAGCTTGTCTCGTCGGACGACGACGACGCAAAGCCGCGGAAGTCCGGTACGAAGAAGCCCTTGATGCAGGAAGATGCGGACGGGAAGCCGGCGCACCCGCCAACGTTTTGGAAGGGTGTGATCTGCTGCTACATCGTGATGCTCCTCTCTGAGTCCCAGGGGTTGGCCTTCAACAACGCGATTGGGGACGCCTTCATGGCCGCGCGCAAGTCCGAGATCGGAACGGTCAAGTACGAATCCCTGCCGGACGCGCACACGGACACGGAAAAGTTCACCGACCTCACCCGCCAGCTGCTGGCCGAAGAGGACCTGACAAAGTAAGCTATAAATACGATACTTGTACCCATTTCTTTGCATTTTCTGACTTTGAGGTGGAAATGGAAATTTTGCATCGACGTTTAAGAAAGTTCTAGTTCGGGATCGGGATCCTCGGCTTGGCTTCGCTTTGCCAATTCGTCGCACAACATTTTTGCGGAGCTACTTTTTGCTTCCCCGACCAAGAACCTCACCGACACTCTCAACACTACATCGTAACAGCAACGCCGACGAGGCCGACGCCGCGAGGATTGTTTCTGCCATCAAGAAGGAGTTCCACAACGTGCCGCGGCAGCTGACCGTCGACAACTCAGGCGCGGGGCAGACGGTGTTCACCTTTAAGGGACCCCACACCGCACCCCGCAAGATCACCATCGGCACCAAGCTGGCGGACGATGTCAAGCTGCTCAGTACTATAAAAATACTTGATCGATTTCGATGTGATATTTTTTCAGAGACTGCTACTATACTAGAACCTGCATGCCGCAGCCCCCGCCTAGTCCTAGCAATTCTCTTCGTTTATTTTCCGATTCCGTATCCTTTTAAATTTTGGGAGTCCCTTGGCCTCCCCGGTGGTACGATGCCACCGGATCTTCATCGGCCTCATCAGCACACGCCAACGGGACACAACTATCTCACATCTCACAAACTTTTCAGCTGGCAGCCACTGCGAGGGCTGCAAACTGACCGTTGCCAACTGCAAGGACCCCGCTGATCCCTGTGACGTGTTCGACAAATACTACGGCAAGGGGTGGGTGAAGATCGACGAGCACTTCCAGAAGGTGCTGAACAAGCTCACCCCGGTGGCCGGCTGGCAGGTCCACACGGCGAAGAACGCCGCGGGCCAGCCCGAATCCACGCTGTACCTTGTTACCCAAGTTGATTCGGACACCTTTCACCCGAACGGGGAGCCGGCCGGCGATAACAAAGGGAAAGTGGAGAACCCGGAGCATTACATCCAGCCGGCGATCAAGCTGACCGCCGCGGGCGAACATCTGCAGAAGTCGGCGCCGCAGCTGTTCAAGGACCAGTCGCTGAACAAGATCAAGAACGGCAAGCTGATGCACGCCCACGGGGACGGGTCCGCGCGCGCCCTCCGGGCAACCCTCGACGACGGCTCCTACAAGGAAGGGTGGAAAGTGCAGAAATTGTAAGCCATTCCTTCGACATCGATTGTAGCATCTGCGCGGTTTGGGTGTTTTTTATGCTTCAATATCGATTTCGATTACTTACTTATGCACATAATCCTACTAAACTTAGCCATAGTACGTGAATGCTGTTATAAATCAGAAGTTCAAGTTGGGTTGGAAAAAAAAAATGGTAGATTGTCAATGATAAACAAAAAGTGAATTCGCTGTATCACAAAAACGAATCCCGCTCAACACCAGCCACTATCCGATCTTCGCTGACGACTTCAAGGCCGTCCACTCTGCGCCGTTCCACAAGTGGGTGATCGGCCTCGAGAAGAAGCCTTCCAACAAGGTGGGGCTCGTCTTCTTCCAGATCCCCAAGGAGACCCAGAACGAGAACACCGGTTACTTCTCCCCCTACGACAAGAATAAGGTGACCACCTTCCGCAGCAACAAGGACGAGAGCCTCATCGCCGTCGAGTCCCCGGACGCCAAGGTCTACTACGACGCCATCCAGCTCGAGAAGAAAATCGACGGCGTGAACGACTCGCACGCGCACAAGATGAAGGCCGAGATCAAGAAGTACCTAACCATCACCTTCACCCTCGGGAACGCGGTCGGGCGCCTGGGCGTTGGGATGCTGATGGAGCTGCTGGCGGGGAAGTTCTACTGGATGCCGTCCGCAATCTGGTTCGTGATCGGCTGCGTGCTCTACGGCGTCATGTTTCTGTGGTTCGTGATCGGCGGGGTGCCCGCGACCATGGCCGACTGGGAAACCAACGTGGCCGCGCCCTTCTCGCTCTGGTTCCTCACCGCCTTTATCGCCGTGCTGTACGGAGGAATCTTCACGGTAGGAACTATTTTCTTCAATGGCGATGGGCTGCAGCAATATAGAATCACAGTCCTACAGACACCTCCCGCAGTGGTTTTACTTTTAAATCGTCGTCGAAACACACACATTCATGCGGAACCGGAATCGGATATATATAGTATGATCTGCTTCATTCTCATCCTTTCATCACCAAAATGACAGATCAACACCGCGTACATGAAGAAAGTGGTCCATCCAGACCAGCTGGGTGTCGTTCTGGGTGGGTCGCTTGTTGTTCTGTCTTGCGGCGCCTTCATCTTCGGGCAGGTCGTGCACTCCGGCTTCATGGAGCACGATTTCGACAAGACCATTGAGCCGGTGGGTACCAGGAGGTCGCACGTCTTCTTCGTCTTCGCCGCGGGCATGCAGCTGCTGGCGTTGGTGCCGGCCGCATACTGCTGGCTGGCACAGGTGGCGCAAATCAAGGCCAACATGGAGGAGGTCGACGATGACGGCGATGACAGCGAGTAAAGGTAAACGAGACGAGACATAGTGGTATGATGGGTAGCTTCATCTTCTTGTTAACCTTCTTGAAGGAAGAATTTGAACTTGAAGAATTGTCTATTATAGTTATACTAGGATCGCTGGGGGGACCTTGCAGCGGCAGATGCGCAAAAAAAAAATATGAGAGCTGCTGGGGCAGGGCCAGCCGCCGTGGGTATTAGAAACAAGCTGTCACCTCCACCGACGCCGCCAAGCCCTGCGGTCGGCAATTCCTGCGGTCGAAGATTGCCCGAAGCCAGGCGCCCCCACGAGAAGTCATCTGCTAGTAGAGAATATAGGGTCTCTTTCTGGCAAGACTTGCAAAAATTCACATTCAGCGAGCAGGATGACTCGTTTCAAATCATCCTGAATGAGCGTTTTCAAACGCCAGAAAAGTAGTAGAAGTGCTCCTTGCCCTTGGCTACATTGTAGCCATGGGCCACGGAAAGCTTCTCGATCATTTCCATTACTCTCAACACGAACAAGATCTATTTTCTGTTCTTCTTACACTAACTTCTGTGATTTTCAGAAGACTACCTTTCAGAGATTACTATAGACAAAATTGACGAAGGCAACAAGCGAATTTATTTGCGTTCGCCCCAGATATAATGAACTAGGTACAAACTACACAATTAACGAAAGCTGCCGCCACACCACGTTTTTGTAGTGCCGCCAAAATTCCCCTGATTTGTTTACCTCGGAACAGATTTTTATCATAGCAACCGGTTTATTGAGGAGCTTACTACCCTTACTTTAGAAGACCGTTGGGAAACATGGACACCTACTCACAGCGAGCAGCAAACTTACCTCCGATCTGTCGGCTACGTGGCTAAAACAAGCGAGTGAGTCTACCTACGTAAAAGTAAGTATTGTCATGGACAGACAAAGCGACTCGACTGGTCTCACTCGGGTTAGAGGTCCTTCAGAACGACGGCCGTTCTGATTAGGAAAAAGAATTGGATGGTATCTTTTCCCACCAGTCTAATAGACAAGAAAGCCACACAAAGAAACGACTTTTACTTTAGAAGAGCAGTAAGCTCCCCAATTACAACAATTTCCCCGTACACTATTTAGCGGAGCCCGCCGTTTGCTAACATAGCGGAAGAGAACATTCCAAACGAACCTCCCGGCCGAATCACCGACTACTTTGTGACCGCGCAGCCACATCAGAGCTGGACGTAAAGCAGCAGCGAGCATTAGAATGAAGCACCTGATAGGTAATCGGGAACGCGACCAGGAATGCACACCTAGAGAAGTTTGTTGTATGTACGACCCAGTGGCGTTTTACATCACTACTAGCGTTGTAGTTGTATTGGAATTGGAACACCGACCCTCACGAGGCCCTTGTCCCAGGCGGAGGATTTTTTTTTAGGATCGAAGACGGACTGAGATCCGCACCTACATAGCAAGCTACTCTTCTTGGGCATAGAAAGACATTAGCAGAGCCACCTACTCATCTAGGGACTAATATGCTAGAACAGGACCACCACTCTTTAGCAAACGACGGACTTTGCGACAATCCTCGGAGAACACAGACACGCAGCAGGGTCGACAAACCACGGGTCGGAAGTGATGTGGCCGCCTTCCGAAATCTTCTTCTGCACGAACCTTCTCCCGCACGACCCTCGTACCATAAAGACGGACAGCTTGAACTTGGACAACAAGTGCAAGAACTACTAAAACTAGCGAACAACGAACTAGAGAGAGAAGCAAAGCGAAGCAGAAGGATGAAATCGGATTGCACTGCAAACTACTTGAGCACCAGTGCCGGCTTCTGCTCTCTGTTTCCACCGAATACCGTTCATCAAGTATCCGCGTCGGAGCAGAGTATGCACCAGTCCACGATGCAGGAAACACTTCGAAGATGAATCTTTTACAGCGTATTGGGCTAGTGCCTCGAATAAAAAATTAGAAAAGAAAAGAAAGCTGGAGGAAAAAGCGCCGTTTGCAGACGACCTACGCCGGCGTGCTGGAGCGGCGCCTAGGCCTACTTGCTGATGCTACGGGCGACCGAAGTGGTGAGCACTGCCGGCGAACGTTCTCCAGATGCCGCTACGCCGGGTGATTCGTGTTCATTCTTTTCTTTAGGCCGCCCAAGTTTTCCCGCTTGGCAGGTCTGTCTTTGCTTCGGTGCCCGTTTGATTGCTGTAGTTGTACTTGTAACAAAAGTATCGGTCTGCGTCCTTCCTTGTGGATGGTACTGCTTCGTGCACACGGTCGGTCTACAATGTCCTAAATCGGAAGCAGCTCCTCTCTCGCATTTCGATGTCGGTGACCAATGCCTTGTCCACGTTGCTATCGGTCCGGGCCAAAAACAAAAAGTGGACACCTGATTGGAGCTCGCTGACCTCCCGCCCCTGATTGGAGCTCGGTTGTGATGTTTGTCGTGGTCCATTGATCGATGTGCTTCGACCCCCGTGTACAAAAACGTCGTTCTGATTCACGGCGCGTGCTCGTGCTCCTACCTCCTCACATCGAATGAACAGCAGCATCATTCTTCGACTTGCGTTTGTAACTTTCACTCTAAGAAAAATATATATTCATTTTGATCTAAACTACGGGGACGGGCACGGATCATCTAGATACATAGATACGCCTTACTGCTTGACGACTCGTTTATCACTTTCTTGAGCCTGTTCAGAATCAGATTCTTGGGCACAAATAAATCCGGATGGTCGACGGTGGCGCGCCCGTGAGTAGCGGGAGTGGCACGTCGTCGGCGAACGCTCGCCGTAAACGTAATCGGGACCGGAGGAAAGGCAATGGCAAGGGCGATGAGGAACCCGATGGAAGGACACAGCAGCAGCTCCAGCAAGTGCCAACCTCGCCCGGTCACGACACCCAAGCCGGAACTACCCGGGGAAGTAAGGGCAAGAAGCGCAGCGGGGGCCAGCCGACGGCGGGGTCTGCAACTACGACGACCCGCCTCAGTGGCGGAGCTTCCCCTCCCGATGACGCATCGTCTACGCCACGTGCCGGCGGGGGCAAGAACAGGCGCGCGGGTAAGCCCAACAGTAAGCCCCCGGATCATGCGGACGCCGTTGTTTCGCGGATAAAGAGCGAAATGCTGGTGGGCTCTGTGCAGCAGGGTCGCGCCGGAGACGCAACGGCCGCGCTCCCGCTCGCAGTTGCCTCTACACTCTCCTCCACCAGCTCGACATTGCCTGGCTCGGGGCTTGAGCGCGCCCATTCCCGGCCTTCCACCGGGCAGTTGTGGGACGAGGTTGCGCTGTTGAAAGGCAAGCTCGACATGCTAATCGGCGTTCTCGGTGCCGCGTCCGCTCCGGGAGGTAGCAGTCCGCACAACCTTCTTCAGCAACACCAGCTGTTGAACAATGCAGCTTTACTCCCGACCAGTGTTGAGGACCAACTGCAACACCCCGGGTACAACCTGCGCCGCTCCGTCTCGTTGGATAAATCGTCGATGCACACGCAGGCCACGATGAGCGATACGGAGCTTCACGTGGACGACTTGTCCCCTGCACCAACCGGGTCGTCCCCCACCAACTACCTGAATCCGACCCGTTCGTCGCAATACGGAGGAGCCTCTGGTGGGGTCGTGGCCCTCGCGCCCTCACCGCGGAAGCATGCGCTCGTCGCGAAGCCACACAAGATGGAGACGTCGGTGGTTTCCAAATCCGTGGTGAAGATCTACGTGTCCAGTGTGGAGTATGATTACGGCAAGCCTTGGTCGCCCGTGCGGCGCGAGGTGAACGCGTTTGGCAGCGGGTTTTTGGTTACTTTCAACACGGTGGCTGCGTATGGGGACCACTTCGGCATGCCGCAGTCGCCGGCTCCTCCCAGCAGCCCGACGGCGCACTCGGCCGTGCGTGATGATCAACCTCCAAACAAGAGACAAGGGCTTTCCGGGACGTATTTGGTGACGAACGCGCACGTGGTCGCGCAGGCGACCTACATCGAGATCCGGCGCGCGGGGTCGGACAAGAAGGTGGTGTGCAAAGTCCGCCGCACCTGCCACGACGTGGACATAGCTCTCCTCGAAATCGACGACGCCGACGACCGGAAGGCTTTCCTCCAGTCCGCCACGCCGCTGCAGCTGGGCGAGACGCCCTACGTGGGCGAGACGGTCACGGCCTTCGGCTTCCCGATCGGGGGCGAGGAGATGTCGCTCACACGCGGCGCAGTGAGCCGCGTGGAGCTGCAGAACGGGGCGCACAGCGGCCACTACGTCCTGTCCGTGGACACCGACACCAGCATCGCGCCGGGGAACAGCGGCGGGCCGGTGCTTTCCGTGGACGGCCGGGTCGCGGGCATCTCGTTCCAGGGCATCTCCGGGAAGGACGGCGGCTTCTTCATCGCGGTGGACGTGCTGAAAAAAGCTTTGTTCGAGGACCTGGTGAACGCGCGGACGTATTCGGTGCCGGATTTGGGGATCGTCGAGCAGGAGCTGGAGAGCAAACTCCTGAAACAATTTTTAAACGTGCCGTCCGAAGGGATCGACGGAGTGATCATCTGCAAGATCGCGGAGTTTTCGCCCGTCGCCGGAAAACTGAAGCCCTACGACGTGCTCACAAAAATCGACGGATTCGACATCGGGAGCAACGGCACCATCGAGTTCCGGGAAGGAGAAAGAACCATATGGGACTACGGGTGATGATCGAAATCGGATCTTTTACATCGATTGTGGCTGTTTTCTTTCCCGGGCCCTGCAAGATTGGGTCCGGGTGTGCGGACAATTATGATAATCATGATTCTGTTGATCTGCAGGAGCGACTGGAATAAGTAGAAGCAACTACTTTCTTACCTCGTCGTCCGTGTTCGCGCTTTACCTTGCGCAACAGCTATATCCTCGACCTTTTGTTATTGTTCCTTTTCCAGTCATCATGCTGCTGCTACATAAAGTAGAAAGCACTTTCTTACAACAGGTACATGACCAAGACCATCGGGGAGTCGATCACCTTGGAGTTTTTCCGCTGCCTCGATTCCGACCGCGTTCTGTCCCTGCAAGCGATCGAGAAGGTCAAAGGAAACAGCGCAGCCGACGAGGATGACGAGGACGAAGAAGATGCGCCAGACGTTTGGGATGAAGACGAAGGGGGCGGGGAGGAGGACGAAGACGGCGACTACGATGAGAAGGGGGGTCGCATTCGCGGCGGTCACGTCGGTTCTCAGGGATGGGGATCCATCAATGTCTATCTTCGCAAAGGCGGTGGCGGGAAAAACAAGTCCGCTGGTAGTGGACGAGGTCCTGCGGGTGCAGGATCAGGAACCGGGACAGTAAAGGCCCCACCCTCCAGAGGCAATCAAGAAGCGAGTTCTACGGACCAACCGTCCACGGGAGCGCGTCCCGCCGTGAGATCGTGTCCGCTATTCCGGCGGCAGGTGACTGTACCCGCGCCGGCTGGAAGCTCCTCCGGATCTCTTATTCTGAGCAGCCCGAGTGCCAGTCCCGCATCGTCACCTGTTCTTGGCGGCCGTGCCAGCGTTAATAGTCCCCGGAAGTCGACGTCGACGAACACGAACTCGAACCATATCCCCGTCTGTACGGTGGAGGAGATTTTCCGGGACGAGCACAACACATACTCCCTAAACCGCGCCCACGTTCAGCTGTGCGCGAGCATCAACGAGCTGAAGCACGCCAGCTGCTTTCTGTGGGACCTGCTGCCGAACTTCGTCATTCGGGCGGGGCTGGTTTTCCAGCCGCAGACGATCTACATCTCGGCGGCGCCGGGGAATTTTCGTACGGCCAAAACACCCGAGCACATTTACATCATGAAGGTATGTACTAGTACTTATCTTCAGTTTATCAACTACACTAATGTTTTGGTTTTGTGGCGCTCGCGCACGATAATTTTCTGGTACGACGATGCTGCTAACGACTACTCCCGGTCCCGCATGTTGTGGTAGCGAAGATATCATTCTCAACCCCGCCAGCAAATATACATAGACAAAATGTCGCGCTGGTAAACATTCATACCACCCAACGGGCAAATCAGGCCTTCAAGTCCCCTCTTCTCGCCGGAATTTCGGAGTCGTCGATCGAGAAGAAGGCGGTCGAACGCATCAATGACATCAAGATCACTTCACTCCGGGACGTCATCAACGCCTTCGAGCATCCGATGGCCAGAACGGTTCATCTCACCCAGGCGGAAAAGCAGGCCAAGGCGAAAAAGGAGGGGACGAGAGATCAAAAGCAGACGAAACAGGGGGACGGTGCTGTGTCCAAGAGCTCCAAACAAGTTGTGAAGATGTTTCATGAGATCACGACGCGTGAAGGACGGAAAGTGGTGATGGACGCCGAGCAGGTTAAGCAAGTAATGCACGACATGAAGAACCACTTGAGCATTTCCGAGGAAAAAATGCAGTACCTGGGCCCGGGTGTGGACGTGAAGCCAACGGTGTTTGGTGCAGGTGCGGGTATTACCGGGGTGGGCGAAAGTTCTGGCACGACGTTCTTGGGCTCACTCGGGAGAACTTCCGCGCGGTCGGGCAGCCCGGAGAAGGTGGGGTCCTCGACTCCGTCGAAAGCTGAAGCGCAAGCGAAAGGGAGTGCAGCGGAGAGAACTGCACCGATGGAGGTGGCCGAAGCGGATCGTCAGCACAATCGGGCCAAAATCGAGGAAAGGGCAGCAGGGGCAGGGAAAGAGAAAGATGCTTCTAGCACGAAGGGAAGCGGTAGCCGTAGCGGAAATGGTGCAAACTCGGACCAGAAAGGCAGCAAAAGCAAAGAGCGGAGTAAGCAGAACTCGGAGAGGACGGCTACCGCTGAAGCTGATGCGACGGGCCGCGCCGTGGCATGGTCCAAGTCGAATGAAAAAGGCAAAGGCAAAAATGGTAATGGCAAAGGAAAAGCGGCCGAGCCGGATGACGCAAAGAAGGACGCCGATGCAAAAGTAGATGCAAGCGGGCGTGGCGGTAAAGTAGGCAAAGGTGGACGAGCAATTGAAGATGACAGCAAGACGGACGGCGGCAAGAACAAGAAGGAAGAAGCAGGTACCGCGGGAGCTGCAAGTGATGCGAAGGGAAAGGGCAAAAAAAGTGTGGAAGCGGATGACAAAAAGCGCAAAGGCGGGGCAGGTAAGGGCGCGGACCGGGGACCACCCAGCGAAACGACCGCGGGTGCAGCGGGCAAAGACAAGGACAACAAAGGGAAGGGCAAGGACAAGGTCCGAGAAACCTCTAATAAAGGCAGCAGAAGCAGTGAAATGGAAATAAAAGGGAATCGTCAACAAGGCAAAGATAAGGGAAAAGGTGAAGGGAAGGGGAGCGCGAAGCAGTCAGAAGTACCGCCCCCACCACCCTCCTGGAGTCCAGAGGAGGAAGGAGCGCTCGCCCCAAAGAACGCCGCTGACAGTAAACGCACTCCGCCTGCTGGGGCTGCTGGTGAGACTGGTGAAGCATCTAAGAAGGGTAGCGGTAGCGATAAGGGCCAGCGCGACGGCAAGGGTAAAGGAAAAGGGAGTCTATCCGACCACACCTCGTCTGGAGGACGGGGGAAAGGAGGCTCGCCTCCGCAATCGCACACAGGAGGGAAGGAGAAGGCCACCGCAAATGCGTCTTCCTCGTGGGTTGATGTCGTGAAAACAAGGTCAAAGGACCACGAAGTGGGCCCGTCCGATGGAAAGAGGAACGGAAAAACAGCTGACAATGGCAAGAACCCCCGGCGGGAAAGTGCAGCGGAGGCTCCCGCGGGGCGCCCACATTCTGGTCCAAGTAGAAAAGGGGAGAGAAATAGCGCTGATAAAGGGAAAGGGAAAAGCGAATGGCGCGGCGCGAATGACGGCGGTTATAGCAAAAGCAAAGGAAAACGCCGGGAAGACCAATGGCGACGCCACCAGGGCCAGCAAAACGATTATGAATACTGGTGGTGACTACAGATCATGAATATGAAAGGATCTCTTCCTTCATTGTTTTCCAGCACTGTCTAAATATACCGTAGCATCAACATGCAAATGCATATGCATCCTTAATTCTTGTTCTTCTTGTACGACCTTTATAATTCTTACTTGTTCCATCTTCGACATTCTACAACCTTCGTAGCATGTTCGACATCGTTATCTCCTCGGCAATCGGAATAGAGTTTTCCTGTGGCTGACTTTTTTTTGTAGACAGCGCGGGCTCTACTTCAGTCTAGCGGATTAAACTTTTATGACTTTGAGTAGTTGTCGCTGTCGGCCGCTCCCTGGGAATTTCGAAAAATTTGGTGCATTCATAATGGTTCAGCATCAGCACCCAAAATGGTTATGCATGGTTGTAATTTTGAAAAGCGAAGTAAGACTAAGAGTGACCACGCTGACGGCCGAGACGAGATGAAAAAAGTTGTGTGCACCAAAGGAAGTGCAAATACAGGCGGGTAAATGTATCGCTGGTGTTCGCGACGTTGAGTGCAAAAGTTGGATTGGTCTGTCGAGATGGTTCGCAAATGGGGCTTGGGAGAGCAGCAGCAAACCGAAATAAAAGTAAGTAGATGAGGGGCAGCTACAACAGCTAGCAGCATCCGTAACGCTAACGACGACGGACGCCCAGATCGACGGTCCTCCACAACCTTCGTCCACTAGTACCGCCCAACGTAGCTGCTAGTCTTCTGCAGACTTAAAAATGTAACTTGTCACCTCGTCTTCCTCGGTTCTCGTAGGCGGTGGTGGTGGAAACTCTTTCTCTGTCTCTCTTTTAGAGACTTAAGTAAAAGCTTCAGAAAAAGTGCGAACGAGGGGAGCGGTTGGGATCCGCATCCGCAGCATCGAACAAGATGGGTTCCTCTTTCATGGAGTCGGGGGTGGAGGATTACATGGAGCGGCGGGTGAAGTCGGACATTAAGCAGGGCATCAGCAACATGAACCCGATCGGCAGGCCATACGGATTCGGCAACCAATCCGCAGGCTCGGGCGAAGGCGGCGGTCCCGGGACCATCAACTGGCAAGACTACAACTACCCACCATATCTGAGACTAATCCACTACAACGCAGAGGAGCTGCCAGAAGGAATCAGGAGGACGACGAGGTGACTGTGGTTTTGGTTTTTGTTGTATCTATGATATGTTTCCGAAACAAATCCTCGTACATCAGTTTGATCCAGCAGCGCACCAGCATGATGACTAGACGTCGAGACCCGAGTCACAGTTGGCAGGAGGCCTTCATAGGCGTCGGCGTAGAGTGCTGAAGGCGAACTCCAATTAGCCCCAACCAACGCAAACATCGCAGGTGTATGAAGCTCTTTTTTGAGATCCAGACCTTCACCGCGTTTTTCGCCGTTTTCAACTCGTTCATCATTCTCGTGTCGGCGTCCGGATACCCGGGGAAGTTCTTTCTCTTCGCCCTCCTCAACTGCTTCATGTTTCCGCCAGCCGCACTCTTCGTCTTCTACCAGGGCTACCGAGGGCTGGCGATAAACTCCTCGTCCCTCCTCACGCAGTTCAAAGTTGCAAACGCCATCGCTCTGCTGCTCACGCTGCTGTGCTGCTTCGTGCCCATGGGCGCAATAAATGGTATTAATTAAGAAAGTACCCCCTCTGATACTTCGATTGAAAATGATCATGATGTGCGTCCTCTCTTGTGCAGTGGATACTTCTTCTACTTCCATGCAGCAGAGAAGATGAACAACGAGTCGTACTAGAAATCTGCGTCGTGGTACTCGTACTCGTAGTCGTATCGCCATCCACAGGTTTCGGTCGATACGACACGGATTTGTACACGCATTCTTCGGGGAAGGGGTACTGGGGGTTCGCCATTTTCGTCGAAAGCATGATGTACTTGGCGAATCTGGGACTCGCATCCTTCACCATGTTCAAAGTAGTGTCGTTTGACCCGCACGGCACCTCCGGAGGCGGCGGCCAAGGTGCGGGGATGGAGATGGCGCGTGTCTGATATTAAAAACGACGCAGAGGGCTGCAGAAACTATGCTTGCAAGCTAACAGGTGGTTGAGATTGTTGCCCTCCTTCATTCCACCACTCGCGGGTCGCTGCACCGTGCGAAGGCACTACGTAAAGGGCGTACCTTAGCATAGCGCGAAGCAAGATGAAGAAGGAGCAAAGCCAAAGAAGAACGTACATGCATGTGCTTTTTACGCGCAACATTGTTTGCTGCACGCAGTGTTGCTGTTGCACTCCACTCACCAGCTACCATTGCTCTCACTCTCGCAAGAAGAGGCAGCATTCCGTATCCTTTCGCCGAGCGAAAATCGACAACTACTGTCAGTTTCGATGAAGTAGAGTGCCATGCGATTACGGGGGTGCCGATCTTTTTCGCTCGTGATGCAGACTCCTGAGATGGAAGGCGAAGGGGGGGCTTCATCCTCATCATTGATCAAGATCGTGTTGTCATTCGATGCAGTTTCGTGGGTGGGACCGGGAGCGAATCGAAGATGTTCTACTTAAAACCATGCTGCGTTTACGTAGCCGCCCTAATTGTACTAGATCAAGTGCTCTTCCCTGAACGAAGTAGTAGAAGTTGCAGCATTACTCGTCCCGATTAGATTCAGAAACAACGGAATCATAGGAGGCCGGTAACCCGAAGTAAGCTTCTTCGAGTCCTCGGCGAAGGCGAACGAGCAAGGCCAGAGCGGCCCCACGAAAAATCATAGTTTTCTTTGTAGGCACACGCGGCAAAGGCTGCAAAAAAAAGCATGGCTGACCATTACGGTCAAGACAACCAGGAGAGCGCCCGCGCGCGATACGCGGCCACAACAACTCTGTCGGCGCGGAGCGTTCCCCACCGCGAGTGGAAGGGCAGCCAATCCGTGCATGCGCTGCACGAGTACAATCCCGGCCTGAAAAACACCGCCGCAGAGCAAAAGTCCGCCGGGCTCACACGAGCCGAAGCCGCCTACCACGAAGCTGGGTACTAATTTCTTATAAAAAAATAATTTTTTGGACTTGTGTGCACGTGCAGCTTGCTTTTGCTAGCTTTTCGTCTTGCTCTTGCTTGTTACGCGAATCACTTCACAAAACTGCGATAGTGATTGACATTGATTTTGATTCCCGATGATAAATAATTTCCATACATGCAGCAGCACATAATCATAAACGATATGACAGCTAAGGTGCACAGTTGATTGTCTCTCTTCATCTTTCCACCTCCGACAAAAAGGTACTACTTCACCCGAGGCGATCGGCAGCGCATCCGCGCGCTTTACTCCGACGCGCTTCTGACCGGCGAGAAGGTCCCCGCGAAGCAGATCCTCCGCGACATCCCCTGTCAGCTCAAGCCGCATTTGGGTAGGGACGGGGAAGAGGCGCTGAAAACGCCTTCCCAGTCCGCGCGATCACATTCCACCGCCTCCGCCGGCACGAGTCGGTCCGCGACGTCGCAACTCTCAAGGGCGCGCTCCGACCTGTCGCTGAGTTCAAACTGGATCCGGCAATATCGCGGGAATCCGGAGTTTCTGAACGACCGGTACGGGACGCACAACGCCTACTACGGAACGGGCTGCAAGCAGAACCCGTTCAGCGGGTACAGGATGCAGGAGCCACACAAAGGACGGGAAATCTGGATGCACAGAACACGACAACACCCGGGACGGGACAACTGCCTGGTGACGAGCCACCTGTACCTGCCGATGCTGCGGTCGGCGCGGGGACCGACGCTAGCGGCGCCGCTGGGGTGAGGTGGGAGTCGGGGACGCGGCAGTGAAGGATGAAATAGTGTTTGCGTGTTGAAATAATTTACTTTAGACTGGTTTGTAGTTTGCAGTGACAAATATGAAAAATCGTTGGAGTTTCAAATCCTCAATTTGGATCAGCCCTTTTTACAAATGAATCCCGGTGGCGATAGGTGTCACTGTCCTCACAGTACTTGTTTCAGACCTTGTTGCCTCCGCCTCGTAACCAGAGCTAAGAAGCGATACTAGTGTTGATTTGTCTTTGTGATTGTGATCCGATAGCGATACAGCCGCAGAAGATGCAGAAGATTTTGGTGTTGAGCTGTGCCGCCTGTAAAATGAATCGGAAAAAATACTGAAAAAACAAGACAGCCCGCACGAACGAAGGTAAATTAATCCAGCGGCGGCAACAAGCCGCCTTCCGGACGAGTGTTCCTGGTGCAAGTAGGAAGACTGTCGCACTTGAGACGAGGCTGAGGGCTGCCCCATCTCCAACGTCGGTTTTCCATTTCTTTTGTGGCATGATCGCTTGTTGATATCGCTTGTTGATCCAACCTCAACCAACGTGAATTGAATTGATGGAAAATAGAGTACGCACAATTTCTTCTGCCTCACGGGGAGGGGTGGCGTGGAGCCAAGAAACTGATCTTCAGCACGATCGTGAAGAACGTATCTACAGTCTCATGTCGATGATGACTGCCCGCCTCGTGCGTGGTTTCTCTGGCATTGATTCGTTCGTTGCCGTTGCTGCAACTAAAGGCTGACACGAAAATTACTCAAATCCACCCTGACACAGGATCCCATTGACCAGAGATACGCTTCGTAATATGTACCTAAGCCAACTCATATGGATTCGGCTCAAATTCCCAGATTTTTTGCCGGTGGCGCTCTATCTATTCGTGACTCACTGATAGTTTTCCATACAACTGGCACTAGCCATGAGGATGAGTGTTCATTAATCTATCAAATCAAGATCCAGACCCAGAGACCTCCGCAACCACATGTAGATAGCTATCGAGAATGAAGATAGAATTTTTCTTGTCGCAGGCGCCGCGCCGTCTTGGTCTTTGAGGCCGGTGGGGCGCGCCGGTTGCCCACCTCAAATCCAGCGTCAGCGACAGCGTCTAGTGTGAGTATTGAAAATGGCCGAGGATCCGGACCACCACGAGGATCAGGATGGCGACCTGCTTGCGTCGTTAGGAGTGAAAATGGTCCAGCAGAGTTCTGTGGAGGGCAAGATCAGGGAAGTGATGGATGCCCAGGGCCAGTTGCCGGACGTGCAGCGGCAGGTACGGCGGTCGCAGTTGGAAATCGCGCGCTTGAAGAAACTCGTGGAGAAAGGAACGGAAAGCGACGCTTTTCTCAACTCAAGGAAGCTGGTGAAGGAAGAAGAGAAGCAGGTGCACACTTTTTCTCGGTTGATTCGGACCGATCGAGCTTAGAGTACAACTCATACTCATCGTCGACGTGGATGTGGTTGTGACGCTTGGGCCTGTTGCAGGAGCTGCGGTTGATTGAAATGCTGTTTCCTCTACGTAGGTAGCGCTTGTACAACTGAAGAGATGTTCACATCGCATATTCGCACCCGCACCACATGATAAAAACAGGCCTCGTTAATCGCGGAGCGGGACCGGCTCCAGGCTGTGATCGACCGCGGGAACGACATGGATTACATGAATTCGGGCGAATTTCTGGGCGACGAAAACCTAGCGGCAGGCCGCGTGCCGTCCTCTTCTGCCGCAAGCAGCCCTGTTGATAGTGGTAGTGTGAGCGACGGTCCAGGACACCGTCAACAGCATGAGCTAGGCAATCGGAACTCCAAGAACCACCAGCCGAGTAACAACATGGGGTTTGGGATGAAGGCGTTCGGTGACGGCGCGGACGAGGATGGAAGCGCTATCCTGGCCAGGCAGAGGCAGCAGCAAGGCCAAGGCTACGATAACATGTTCAGCTCGTCGTCGAGGGGAGCAAGAGGACCCGCGGGAGACCACGACGACTTTCACGCGCCCGCACCTGCAGCGCCGCCACCGAAGAAACGGCGGAGGATCGAAAAGAAGCATTACTCGGAGCGGGACCTGTTTGGCGAAATGGACGACGATGATCAGGCAGACGCGCCAGAGGAGGCCCCCGTGGCCAACGGTCACGGCATCTCATCTGCGGAGCAAATCGGTGTGAGGCGAGAAGTGGTGCCTCGACAAGTGATCACTTCGCGGCAGCAACTGGGATGGAACCGCGAGGATGGCGCAAAAGATTCCTTCGGCGAGTTCGGCGACAACTACGACTACACTTACCAGCGAGACTTTGCCGAGGGCGGCGATGGCGATGGACATGCAGGTGGACGGGCGCGCGCAAACGCTCGCGTGAAGGCCGAAGAACAACAGCACGACGAAGTTCTTGCGCAGGAGAATCGTGAACAAGTGCAAGTAAAGAGGGAGCGTTCTGCAAGCGGCGCCTCCGATGTGATCGACTTGACGTCGGGGAACGCGCAGCATATTTGGGATCAGATGCCAGAGTCTTTGAAGCGCCGCGAAAAAGCGAACAACCAGGTTCGCGCGGCGGCCGAGAGCAGTCATTATAGTGCCGGCAAGACCCGTTCTCGAAGTGGAAGCGCGGCGGCAAATACAAACAGCAAATCTTCGTACAAGTATCCGACGGCGCCGTTCGCGCACCAGGTGCAGGATCCGACAGCGCCGTTTGCCGCGCATCAGGTGCAGTATCCGACAGCGCCTTTCGCAGCGAAGAAGCAATTACCGCCAAGCTCACCTAGACTTCTTTCATCGAGGATGGAACGAAGCAAATCTGGCAGCGTGGAATCGCCGAGGTTAGCTGCGAAAATGAACAAAAGGCCGTCCTCGAAGAAAGATAAAGTGAAGCAGGAAGTAAAAGTGAAAGACGAAATCGACATGCTGGGAGGTCTTGCTGAACAAAATGGCATCAAGGTCGAAGTAGAGCAGGATCAAGACAGCCCGCGCGGCCAGTACCAGCACAAAATGAAAAAGCCGACACGTAGAAACAGCGACTTTTTTTTCGAAGCTGCTGAGGAGGACTACAACGCCAACGGTGAGGAGGTCAAGTCTGAATCACGCCTTTTCGACGAGGAAGGCCGCGATGTCGACGACGTGGACGTTGACGTCGAAAGTCCAGAGGAGGAAGATGATGAAGAATCCGCAGGAGATCATGAAGACGACGACATTATCGAGGACGTTCACATGAATATTCAGCCTAGCGCCGACGCGTTTCCCCTCGCTGGAAACCACCTGAAGCCGAAGTCCACGGGAGGTCTCGACATGCGCGCGGTCGAGGCCCGGCTCCGGAAGCAACAACATCGAGAAAAAAACAAGACCGCACGGGAGGCGGTGCAATTCGAGCATCTGGATTTGCAAACGCAAAACATGATTCTGTACGGCGAGACCGGCGAGATGCTGTCGACCGCGAAGCAAACACGAGCCTCGAAGCGCCAGAGCGACGAATTTGTGGACGGGGGCGGCCTGGCAAAGGCGCGGGCGGAAAGAGCGAATAGCGGCGGAAAGTGGGCCGCGAGTGGGGGCGGAAAAGGAAAGCACTTCCTTCAAAAAGGAGCAAAAGGTGGAGGGACGAAAAGCAGCACGTGGTCAACGTCTTGGAATAAAGATAAGGGTGGTCGTGCGTCGGGTTCCACTTCCAACGTCCTTGAAGGCAAGGGTAAAAACAATAACAAGGCCACGGAACATAATACCGAGGACGTCGAGAAGTTCTACACGCCGCAGTCCCACGGGAAGACGCCGCACAAACACACCAACCCGGCTAAGCAGAACCTCGGCGTCCAGAGGAAGCACCTGAAGGACAACGACCCGAAGAAGGTCCACGTGCCGAAGGAGGTCCTGAAGAAGCCCGCGCACCTCCGCACCGAGGGCGAGAAGGAGCTTCTCCGGGACGCGGAGCGCGCGCGCCACCGCGCTTTCGATGACGTGGACGACGACTTCTACGAGAAAAATCTGGAAGAGCAGGGGAATTTGGAGTTGGAGGCGGACACGAACGCCGATCTGGAGAACAGGACGACGTCGGTCGTGAAGGGGAAGTTGCGCGTCCCGAACTACATCTGGGACAATCTGTACGGCTACCAGAAGAACTGCGTGAAGTGGCTTTATTCCCTGCACGAGCAGCAGGTCGGCGGGATCCTCGCGGACGAGATGGGCCTGGGGAAGACGATCCAGATCGTGGCCTTTTTGGCCGCGATGCACGCGTCGAACATTCTCCAAGAAACCACGACCAGGAAGTTCGGCGTGGGGCCCCCGAGAACCGGCGGGATCCTGATCCTCTGCCCCACAACGCTGGTCGAGCAGTGGCGCGACGAAATCAAATCCTGGTACCCGCTGTTCCGCGTGTCGATCCTGCACGCGGTGGACCTGGAGCTGAAGCGGGAGATGATGCGGACTGCGTGCAAGAATCACGGCATCTGCATCACGTCCTACGAGACGTTCCGGATCTACTGCGAGGAGGAGATCCTCGAGTACCCCTGGAGCTACCTGATCATCGACGAGGGGCACAAGATCCGCAATCCGGACGCGGCGGTCACGCTCGCGGTGAAGAAGATCGACACGCCGCACCGGATTGTGCTGTCCGGGACGCCGATCCAGAACCGGCTGTCGGAGCTGTGGAGCATCTTCGACTTTATCCAGCCGGGGCTTCTGGGCACCTTCCCTGTGTTCCAGCAGCAGTTTTCCGACGTGATCGAGCAGGGGGGGCAGATGACGGCGACGCCCCGCATGGTCGAGGGCGCCTTTCAGGCCGCGCAGGTTTTGCGGGAGGAGACCATGCCGTTTTTGCTGCGGCGGACGAAGGCAGACGTGCAGGACATAGTCCGGCTGCCGCCGAAGCAGGAGCAGATTTTGTTCGTGAACCTGACGCCGCAGCAGTACCAGGTGTACCTGGATTTTTTGGCCACGGACAAGGTGCGGCAGGCGAAGCTGAAGGGGAACGAGACGTCGAAGAAGGGCGTGCCGCAGATGTTTTTCATCATGAGCGTGCTGCGGAAGCTGTGCAACCACCCGGACCTGCTGTTGAAGGACTACCCAGACCTGAAACCGGCGGACTACGGGAACGTCGCGCGCAGCGGGAAGATGCTGGTGCTGGGGGAGATCCTGAAGCGGTGGAAGAAGGACGGGCACAAGGTGCTGCTGTTCACGCAGACCGTGCAGATGTTGGAGATTCTGGAGGCCTGGATCGGGGGCAGTACCGACGGCGCGGAGAACGAAAACGGGTGCGCGGGGCTCGGGTGCCAGTACCTGCGCATGGACGGGAAAACGCCGGTGACGCAGCGGCAGCACCTGGTCTCGAAGTTCAACCTTACCCCGGACATCTTCATCATGATCATGAGCACGAAGGTGGGCGGGATCGGGCTGAACATCACGGGCGCGAACCGGGTGGTTATGGCGAGACCAGATGGTAAGTGGCTAAGTGGTAGGCGATTTTTTCGTGGGGCTCTTCGGGGTCCCCTTATTTGGTGGTCCTAAAAAGAGGGCAGCAGTTGGAGAAAAGCCGTCGCTTTGCAGTCGGCGGGTTTGGCAGGGGCACTCTTGCACCCTATAGCCGACATAAGTTAGTAGCCAATCGCCACCCTAGGCGCCGTCTTTGCCCTGCTTTCAGGCCCTATCGCCAATGTAGTCAGCAGCTTTCCGCTACCGCTGCATCCCTCTGTCTCCCAATCGGTTTCCTCTCCCCACGCCACCCCTTCCCCCCCACAATGGGGC